>JAOYRU010000268.1:0-104530 GCA_026315105.1 Locusta migratoria
CGTCAGTCGTTAGAATGTGGTGCACAGTACCATGCGGTATAAATATGGGAGCTTCGGGCGGCCTTTAAAGCTCGAGTAGTTTCGTAAAAGTCCAGCGTACTCACCTCCAGCAGTCTGAATCAATTTGGCGCTGTGTGTCGCGTTGGAAACCGTTACCGCTAAGCCGGTGACGCTGTCCACCAAGCGTGCATTTCCTACGTCTGGCAGCAGTTTGTAGTAAGCCAAGAGATCGGCTCCGATAATTGTTTTGGTGTCGTCGGCTACTGTGAAATCCCACATATGATCTGCGCAGTCCGATGATCAGCTCCGTCCGTTGTGTACCGTAGGTGGCGATAGAACAGTTGTTCGCTGCTGTCAAACGGAACGAAGAGGGTGGCCGGTAACGATGCAGAGTTGTCAGAGGTAGGATGCTTAGGTACGACCCTGTATCTATTAAAAAAAGTTCATACCGGTGCCTCTGAGATGAACAAGCCCTTGTAGGTCATACTATAACCCTACCCGTCCTACAACACCGGTTAGTAATATGATAATTAGAAAAATGACCCGTGTGCCTAATTATCTTAATTTGGTGGAAAAGCTATCGGTAATGAAGCCGATGATGTAGTGGAGGCTATAACCGGAACGTTGCTGTACATCTTTAGTAGACAACAATGATCGATAGGAATAAAGAAAGTGGAAAGTAAAATTTGGAATAAAAATGATCAATGTTTAAATGAAAAAATGCGGAACAAACGGGACACAGGGATTAATTTGGAAAAAGTGAATAATTTATTGATTTACGGTCGCCAGCTCGATGTACGAGCAAATAATTTGGTAGGATGTCAATAATAGAAAAGTTAATTAACAACGTGAAATATTACGTAAAATTTGGGTGGGCAGAAAATCAGTGTGTGCGAGTCAAATTCGGTACAAAAGACACAATATACTAATTACTGAGAAATAGTTTAATAACACAGGGCTCATTGTAAGACAGCGAAATGCAAGCCATAGCCGCGCAAATGCAACATGCAGTAAATCATGCAAAACTCTCACCTTAACACTTACTATTTACAGCTTCAAATAATTAATTGTTTATATAAGTACCAGAAATTATTCTACAGCGAGTATACCATGCGCTATAGCAATAATCAAGTTGTAACTGAACTATTAACTGTACTAATCGCAAGCTCAAAAATTAATTAATGACTTGTGATAACACTGAATATTTAGAAAAGAACAATTTAGCCTTCTGATTAACTTTTGCTCTATCTTTAACCAGGAATTATTAGTATTCAAACACTTGCAAAAAATTACTATTCACACTAGTTACTACTTGCAAGTTAAAACAAACTTTACCTCAAAATAATTTACACTGTTATTGAAATATCTTTTGAAATTGAAAGTTAATCTAGCAGTTTCGTTCAACTTAGCAAACCTATTGATCAGCAACACTGGCATAAGCTACGTTTAGTAATACTTTTCTGAACACATTTTTTATTAACGACTGTCACATTGTCTTTAATGACTCTGATTTTTAGTTTTCTATAACTTTGTGAATATTCTCGGAAAAACAATGGATGAGGAAGGAACCTGTCTGGACAATGACTATGGGTAATGATTTTTAAACACAGGTTCACAGATAAGTGTTCGCTATTGAACAATCATCACTAATACGCTGGTTAGCTGTACATACTAAGACAAACTGGACAGATTTTACTGAATTTGGTGTGCGACTTGGTGCTGCTGATTGAAGACTGTTGGCACTTAACAATTAGCAAACACAGGCTCTTCTTGGCGACGAATGTAAATTACAATTTAGGGCCCACGGCATTCCTCTTCATGCATTAATTAATTATCTGAGCTGTGGCCGTATGAATAAATAATATTGCCTCTTCGCCGTCTCCTCCACTAGTGCCAATCCACGTACTTTTGCCGTACACCACTGAGCACAGTTTCACTAATGCGTCTGTCCGCCGCTACTTCTCAACAACGACTCTTTCTCGCTGTGCGCCCCTGCGCTACCAGCGATAAAAAACTCCCTTATTTTAAATGTGTTTATTTCCGTCAACAGTTGCTATAAAATTGTACCAATTAGTACTCAGCCAGACGAGTTGCGGACGCAACTATAAGATCTGAAGATGATCCAAGTGATCGAAACATGTTATGAAACAATTTTATAGCAACTGTTGACGGAAATAAACACATTTAAAATAACGTAGTGCAGTTGCGGACTCTCTATAATCGACCATGTCGACTATAATGAAAAAACTCCCTACTCAAAGATGATTCTATACAATAGCAAAGCCCTTGCTAACCCAGCGTGTCTACTACATGTACAAGATTTTTGACATATATGGAAATACGACAGTCAACTAAACTTAGTGTTGGCTCTCTGTATGAAAATGGCGAGATACATTTCTTCGCTTGATCGGCGAACCGCCGGTGATACTAGCACATCTGTGTTTTGTTCAGTGTAGACGTGATTACGCCAGAGGACCTGCTTCTTGATCGATGTCTGTACTTGCTTGTTCTATTGTTGCCACCGTCGCGAGCCAACAGCGCGCTGACCTGTGCATACAGCTGCTCCACTTCTTCCTCCAGCGTATCATTAAGTCTCTGTGGTGCCGCTGCTGTGGCGAATACATAGTTGTCTTGCGCGACTACGGTGCTGACCTGAGCCTGTGTTACAGCTTCTTGAATTCTACCTGCAAGCTCGGCTAAGTCATCCAGTGGCATGCATACCCGTTTGTGAAGCGATAATAGCCTTAATTTGTCGGCAGTCGGTTACTCCCTAGGGCTAGGGGTTACCAGACGTCCTCTTTTACCCGGACGTGTCCTCTTTTTTGGAAACTAAAAATGGTCCGGCCGGGTTTTGAATAAATGGGGAAACGCCCTCTGTTTTTGGGCTGTGCAACTGCTTCTACTTGAAAGTGCGTAAACTCTCTAAGCTGTCACAATCACTAACTCTAGAGAATTTAACCTTTCTTGAAACAATGTGATTTTGAATTTTCTCGTTTTTCTGCCGCCGTTGCTCTGAGGTCAAGCTACTTCGGAACAATAGAAATAACGGCGTGGCTATTGTCGCGGAATACGAGCTTCGAGGCGGCCATTTAAAAACAAACGTCTGCAACAACGCAAGACAGTGCAGTACACATAGTGTAAAATGAAACTCTCTCTCTCTCTCTCTCTCTCTCTCTCTCCTCCCCCCTTTCTCTGGTCGGATCCGTTGTACGGTAAATTAAAAGTTTAATTTATTTATTGCTTTTTTCACCTAGCCTAACATATTCCATTCAATCACGAGAATCTAGATGCTGATCATGTATATGGTCACGTAGGTGTGATCCGAAATGGGAGCATAGCTATATCAAGGAACGCTTAGATAATTTTTACAGTAACTTTATTCGTGACAATTTTACAGTCAACGGTACTATGTTTTCCGTAAATGATACATCGTAAAAAAGTTGAGTTGAAAACGGGTGATCGACAAGGTATCTTATAAGTATGGAAAAAATTTTCAGCACTTAAGACGATAATTACAAGTTGTGAAATATGAGGGCTTCACTGCTATATAGTCATGTAATTCGTTCTAAAAACAAGACTCTGATAATACAGTAGAGACAGCACTAGTACTTGAGTTTTCAATACGAGAGAGAGAGAGAGAGAGAAGATTCTTTTATTAACCCTACAAGCGCCAAGCATGGGCAAAAATTGCCCGTCCACTTTTCTTTCATTAAAAAATCATAATATCCTTCAATGTTGATGGGATTTTTTTCTATTTGTCTCTCATCTTATAAAGTACTATCCTACTCATTTACATGGTTACCATTTTAAAAACTGATAACAAAATATAGCAATTTTATGCCCAGGGGCACATTTTGCCCTGCGTTGGTAGTCCATGCGACCACAATTCTTCACGCCCCCTGCAACCTCTAAGCACGGGCAAAAATTGCCCCTAAATTTTTCTTATAATAAATTTCGTTGGCAATAATGATTGTGAGTTTTTTATGCCTTCTTGAGAGTCTGATTGTTGCATTTGATATTCATTGTTGAGACTAACTATTGTTACTAGCAGTTTGTCACAGTAGGGCAAACACCTTTCTAGTAAAGTACATTTTCTAAAATGAGTTGTAGAGGGTTGAAAGACGCAGAAATTCTTGCTGAACTTTTAGTAGACGATAAGTTATCAGATTTCAGTGACTCTGAATCGGCTCACACAGAAGTAGAAGAGAGCTCAAATGAAGAATCCGAGGACGAAGAAGAAACAAACCATGCAGGTAACGCTCCCAATAAATATGTTCCTAGTTCTGGTAGGGTGTACCTTGCAGAAGCTCCAAGGCATTGTAAAAGGGAATTTGCCAACATAGTTCGTGAACATCAGGGAGTAACTACTGCTGGGAAAGTAACAAGTAATGTGATCAATCAAGAAATTTTTCACACGTGAAATAGTACAGAAAATTGTTGAGCATACAAATGAAGAAGCTGAAAGAAAAAATGTATCTCCTATTGACGAAACTGAAATATATGCTTTGATGGGAATTTCTATTCTAATGGGAATTTATCATGATACCAATATTTCTTTATCTGATTTATGGTCAAATTAATTGGGAAGAGCCGTATATAGAGGCACTATGAGTAATACAAGAGCATATCAGCTATTGAATATTCTTCGTTTTGATGATAAAGGAACCAGGACAGAGAGACGTGTAAGTGATAAATTTGCGCCGCTGCGTGAAGATATTGAAGCACCGAATGGAACGTTCCCAAGGTACTACAGGAGTGGACCTCACAATACAGCTTATAAAATGTTATGTCTTTTCAGAGGTTGTTGTCCTTTTAAAGTTTTCCTCAAAGACAAACATGGAAAATATGGTATACATGTTACAATTCTTAGTAGTGCAACTGAACGATACATTATAAACATGGAAGTCCATGTTCTACAGCATACTTGATATAGCTCGAATAAACTCTTACACACTGTTCAAGATGAATGTGCCTAAGTGGAATGAAGGGAAATCAAATGAGAGGAAACTGTATCTCCATGAATTAAGCCTTGAACTTTTGAAACCACATGTAGAAGTGCGATCCAGGAACTTGAAAGGACTCCAGTTGCCCATTATTTGTGTGATGGGAGAGATCCTTGGAAAGCAACTAAAGTTGATCGAAACAGCTGCAGATGAAGAACCAAACAGGAAAGCAAGGTGCTACATATGCTTGAAGAATGTTCAAAAAAATGTTCAAATGTTTGTTAAGCTTATGGGACTTAACCACGGGGTCATCAGTCCCTAAACTTACAAACTACTTATGAACTACCTTATACTAAAGACGGCACAAATATCCATGCCCGAGGGGGGATTCGAACCCCCGACCGTAGTGGCCATGCAGACCGTGATGAAGCGCCTCAGTCTCCTCGGCCACCGCGGCCGGCTTCGAAGAATGCTAGTAACCAGTGAGCCAGGGACAACATCACAAAAACCAAGTTAACATGTGCAAGCTGTGGTCTATAACTGTGTAAGAGATATTCAGAATCAGCCATTTTGTGTGCAGGAGGTTGTCATCTCTAATAGTTAGTATTCTCTCCAAGTGAAGACAGTGTCTTTTCTAATTTTCAATGTACAAGTGTTTTTATTTTGGTTTTTGAAACTTCCTGTTAATAATTAAACTGATGTTACATTGGAAACAAAATTACTTGAAATAAATACATTTTTTTTTTTACAGAATTTACAGTTTTTTTTTTTTTTTTTTTTTTTTTTTTTTTTTTTTTTTTTTTGTAACACGGGCAAAATTTGGGTTAATCTATTAAAGTTGTCCTCTTTTCTGAAGACGGACATCTGGTAACCCTACACAGTTCCCTTAGGAGATTGTCTGGAACGATGACGGTGTCCACTTTGCCTCGTAAGTGTCGCAGATACTGTGATGGTTTCCGATCACCCTTCTTGCGTATACGATCCTCTTGTGAGGCGGCTACTCGTCTTATTAACTCTGACTTCAGTCGAGTATAAGCTCCCGTTTCTGGCGATGCTGTGATTATATCCTGTACCTCTGCTGCAAACGATGATCTAGCTGGCTTACGATGAGCGAAAATTTTGTCCAATCCCTCGTTATGCCTGCGCAGCAAAAACTTGCTTCTGCCTGCTCAAACCACAATATAGGATTATCGGGCCAGAACGGCGGCAAACGGATCGAGATTCTTGATACTGCAAGTTCTTCTGTCATTATTCTGCTGGTAAATCTTGTGTAGGTCTTCCGATCACGTCGGCGTCAACCAATTGTCGGGTACAGTTTATAATTGCCTGTGCGACTTCGTTTTCGTGCTCTTCGGAATATACTAGGTTGTAAAACAGCGTGAGATTGCTAAGACATTAACTGCCGCTGTTTTCATAAGCAAGGAATATTATTTAATAGTTTACGCCTGTTTCAACCGTCAGAACTTTACTCCAGAATCTTCTTTCTCTCTTAAGGAACAAGAAAAGACTGACTCTGTAATCACAGGGAACATAGAACTACAAAATTCTAAAAATCACGGAATAATTACTACCAAGGAACAAAATATACAAAACATAAAACACAGCGCCCCAAGTGGTTGGGCGCGGAACTGCACAGCACTGCGCTGTATTACTCGTAGCGTCGTTTTACGAAGCGCTACAAATCCGTCTCGTTCTTCCCTTTCAGTCCATCGGATCCTACCCTACTATCTGTCGATTTAACTTTCGTTTTCATGCAGTTCCGTACTTAAGACTACATATACCCTTGACTGTGTGTCCTATAATAATTTAATTATCCAGATTTGTACAGTGTAGTATTAGGCAACTGTCAGTGATGCATTCATAATTGACGAATGAAGTTTCGTAAATGACGCGTAGCGTGATGGGGAAGTTTTTGTGACTTATCGTTTACCACGTCATATCTCATGAAGTATGTGTCGTAGTTTTTAACCGCACAACGATTGTTTTCTGATAGTAAGCAAAATGTGTGCCAAGTTTAGTTGAAATCGGTCCATTATTTTAGAAGGAGATGTGCAAAATTGCACATGATGTAGCAGTTTTTCGTAAATTTCCTTGTTTATGACGTCATATCTGCTAAAATACGTGTTGTACTCTGATGTAAATTTGCAGGTACATTCAGTGATATATGTGCCTAATGTCTGCAAACAATGTGGTGAATGGTGTTAGTAGTATAGACGTAATAAATCGAAACCTCATGTTTGATGACGTGTTTCATGAACATAATTGTGGCTTCATTTCTTATGAACTATATGTCGAAATCTGTGATGTAATATCGAAGGAACATTCAGTGCTGTGTAGGTGTGCTGTCTGTGAAATGTCACGCGAATAAAATTTACAGTGTAAAAGTAATAATTTGTAACGCCATGCCGTATTGCAAGTCGCTCTCATTGTCAAATAGTTGACAAATAAAATGACACTATGACGCGTTGCAATGTGGGGCAGTATCCATTGTTTATGACGTGATATTGTCGGTGGTTTTTGCAACCATAACGAATGATTCTTTAAGATAAAGAATATTTGTACAAAATTTGGTTGAAATCGGTTCATTAGTTTGGGAGCATATGTAGAACATTATCACATAATGCGACCGTTTTTCAGGACTGCCATTGTTTGACATCATAATCTCCTAACGTACGTGTCGTAGGTGGTTCTTATCCCTACAGAGATTGTTGCCCGATAGTAAGGCACATGTGTACAAAGTTCGGATGAAATCGGTCCAGTACCTTAGGAGATGTGGAACATACATGCATGCATACATACATACACACGTACCCACATATAGACTATTTTATAAGTTGTATAGATAGATTAATTATAAATTGGAAAGATCTAAACCAAGACTTCCGCGGTCGCTGGAAAGTTTGAATTGAGTAGTGGAAAGACACTGCGACGGGTGCAGTACTATTTTTGGTACGCAGTAATCACGGTTATTCCCATTTCCACGTGAACAGGCCATAATGTAGCTATTCTACAGCTCATGGTCGAAATTAATGCTTACAAACTTCATGCAACTCATCCAAATTCAGCAAGTCGGTTCGTTTTTATAAGTTTTATAAACTCCATACTAGGCTACATGTACTGTATGAAAACCAACCGATTTGCTGAATTTGGATGAGTTGCATGAAGTTTGTAATGTTTAAAATTCGACCCTGAACAGTAGAATAACTACATTATGACCATTTTTCTAACAGGTATAGCAATGGTCAGTAGACCGAAGGCTATCAAAATACTTTACCGTTTATGTCTGTGATCAACAGGATCCAGGACATCTGTCACTGAAGAATGGAATTTTCACACTCGACGTTTTCGAAAGTAGGTGCAGTGTTGCGCATCGTATGATAATTATCCTATTCACGTTTTAAACCTTACCACTTTAATCTTAGATAAACTTCTTACACCTTTATCGTCGTCATCATCATCATGCAAATTCCTTAGAATTTTCGTGCATATTTCATGAAGAAAAAAGGAATACCTTGTCTTTTTCCTTGCGTATAAGAGAAGAAAAATTAATGAACAAAAATATTTACATACAATTTCATTTACTTCCGTAAAATGACTTAGTTGTGTGAAATTATATTTCTTTTGTGAGGTAAAAGAATGAAAAATCGCGTGGGTGAAATGCACAATACTGACAATTTAAGGTAAAAAAGAAAACTGATACCACCGAAAACTCCGATTGCTCTACTACATTCAGACAGTCAAAAGAAACAGGCAGTTTCATTTAAGCTGGTGTGTGTATGCAAAGCGTCGGGGCTAGTTCACAGGCTCTCTAGTTGCTCCTCGACTGCCAAGTGTCAACTCGTGAAAGATTCGTCACCACCGTGGTGCTGGTATCAGGTGCGGGCCTTCCTTCGTCACTGTGTAATAGATACGAAAAAGATCTACTTCATTTATCACACCAAATTGCTAGACACGTGTTTTTTTGCACCCATGTAGAGGAAAGTATAATAATATTAAATATCGATACTTCAAGAACGATTTCGCGTATTTTGTACATAATGTTGTGATAAATAAATTTAAAATAGTAACAGGTAATCGAAAAACATGTGCCAACTACTAAAGAAGGGTTAAAGTAATAAATTTAAACTTTTTTTAAAATTTAAAACCACCTTAAAATCAAGTAAACGAAAATGTAAAATTCTGCTATAAAATGAGTGACTAGCGTAAGCGAGCTAGTCATATTGCACGGTGTTCGAGATCAAGTAATGATCGTGTCCGCTGTATTAAACCTGAGACCATTTTAGCGACTTGAATGTCGATGTAACGAACACAACGCCCAGTCCCCCGCCGGGAATCGAACCCGGGCCCCCTGCGTGGTAGTGAGCGACGCAGTCGCCTGAGCTACGGAGGCGGACGGAAGAATATTCGTTACTACAGTACTTTCGTTACCCATAGTAGTAAAATCTTCACTATTGTAATAGGCTGACATAATGAAAATTATTCTATTATGTATTTCTAATTGTATGTTGTTTTGAACATTTTTATCTGCTAGTTGAAGTTTTTGTTGAACTGAAATCAGAGGAGTAGCCGATCGCTTTACGTTTAAGTTCGTTTGCGTAGTTCGTAGGTCGGTATGTTCCATAATTTTATTTCGTTAACCGGCTCGTTACATGAATAAAACGGAGTATCTATATTCCGAATTTCAGAGAACTTACTCAGGTTCGCATGAATGAAGCGAGTCAGGGAATATACTTCAACCGAGTATGGTCTCACCGAGAGTATAAGGGTGGGGGCAGTTGCTCACAACAGAGAACATTCTTCGATTTCGCATGAATAAATCTAGAGAAGTTTCCCACGACCAACGAACGTTCTCCGTTTGCTGAAGTGAGCTCTCTAACATAATTCAATCTGAGTAACTTCTGTTACCTTTTACTATGGTTTAAAAATAACGAAATTTGTGTTGCTTAGGTGGAACAAGAAGTTCCTTCATACGCAGTCTGAAGAACTTCGAGAAGAACAAAGGAAACGTGCAAGTAAAAAAAATATTGCTGACGAGTCGCTTCCTTCACAAAAATCATAAATGACACACTTCAAGCATTTTATATAGTGACGAGAGTGATGTCAGAGGAATTTCTTCATTTCTGAAATTTATTCAGCTATGTGTTTTACCCGTTTGTTTGGAGTGCATATTTGCAGTTGTAAACAGCTACATAGAAAAATAAGTATTCTTAAAATACGGTCTATTAATTTCTTATGACGTTAATTCCAAACCAAGTTAATCTCAGGACTTCGGAGAAGTAAGTAGACACGACACTAAAATTAATAACCGATTAAGGACCACCTAGCAGTCTTTCTTGTAACAAAGTCGCATGGCCTATCGCTTATGGGTGTCATATTTACCAAAAAGAATGTTGTGTTAAAAGCTCTCACGGTGTTCCACTTTGAAATAGATTAAAATTTGATGCATTCTTAAAATTTAGTTTGCAAATTGAGCTAACCCAACATCAATAACAAAAACATTTCGCATGCCATATTTTTTTTTAACAACGACAGAAAATAAATTTTCGAGAAAGGTCCATATTTAGTCTTAATAATATGCTGCTGCAAAACAGACTAATATGTTCTCTGCTCGTGGACTGTATGTCGTGTCGTCATCATCATTGACATGCAAGTCGCTGAAGTGGTGTCAGCTAAGACGACTTGCACCCAAAGTTGGGGTCTAACGGCCATAAATGCCACACGATCATAATCATTTTCACACTGAGTAATTTGCCTGATTCGCCTAGATTGAAGGAATACACAACTGAACAGCTGTTCTGTGCCGGACATGACACACGTCGAACTTACTCAAGAAGAAGGGAAGGTAACGAGAACGAACTTTTTGCTCAGAGCATATGCTTCGAAGATCTTACTAATACGAAATTGAGAATTTACTCAGAGAACGTTCTTTTGCTCCGAGAATCTTCTCTGGAGCATGTCTAGTAAAATCATCTGAAGATCAAAACCGACTGCAGAACGATCTGAATAAGTTATCACTAAGGTGTAAAAATTGGCAATTGACTCTAAATAATGAGAAGTGTGAAGTCGTCCACATGAGTACGTAAAGAAATCCGTTAAACTTTGTTTACAAGATAAATCAATCAAATGTGAAGGCCGTAAACTCCACAATATACCGAGGAATTACTATTACTTCAGACTTAAATTGGAAAGAACACGTATATAATATTCTGGGAAGGCGAACCAGAGACTGCGTTTTATTGGCAGAACCCTTAAAACACGCAACAGAACTACAAAAGAAATTGCATACGCTACGCTTGTCCGTCCATTTTTTTGAGTATTGCAGCCCAGTGTGGGATCCTTATCAGGTGGGTTTGACGGAGGACACCGAAAGAGTCCAAAGAAGGGCAGCTCGTTTCGTGTTGTCACGATGCAGGGGAGACATTCTCCTCAGAATGCGAAAATATATTGTTGACTCCCACTTACATAGGTAGAAATGAACATCAGAATAAAATACGAGAAATCAGAGCTCGAACAGAGAGATTCAGGTGTACTTTCTTCCCGCGCGCTATTCGAGAATGGAATGGGAGATAAATAGTATAATTGTGGTTCGATGAACCCTCTGCCAGGCACTTAAATGTGATATGCAGAGTTTTCCTTGTAGACGTAGATGTACTCTTTCTTATTCATTACGGCCCATGGCCGCGTGGTTTAAGCCGCCATAATACGGTTTACGCGGCCTCTCCTATAGAACGTTTAGTCCTCACCCGGGCGCGCGCGCGCCCGTGTGTGTGTGTGTGTGGGGGGGGGGATGTTTTTTGTTCTTATGTTCTACGGTTCCTAAATCTTGTAAAGTCGAACAATCGGTATCCATCCTGCTACGTGGGGTTTAAAAAAAAGATTTGTAAATCTATGGGACTTAAATGCTGTGGTCATTAGTTCCTAAACTTACAAACGACTTAAAGTAACCTATGCTAAGGACAACACAAACTCGCACGCCCGAGGGAGGACTCGAACCTCCGACGCTAACGGTCGCGCGCACCGCAGCCACCCTTTTAATTAGTTATTTATTGTTCTCTGTGGCTAGTTCTGTTCCTTCGGTCGATGATAGTGTTTGTTCGTGGTGTTCCTTTCTCAGGTTTTTTATTACTCAGTGCGTTGAGCCACAGTAATGCTGGACACTAGACACGCCGGACATTTGCCACTCCTGACCCTTCGCCAGGTAGGTGGATTAGCGGCCCGTCAAAGGACGCCCTTCCCCGTACTCTTGCTGCTTGCTTTCAAATCTCCGTCTCCAATCTTACTCGATACATACAATACGGAAGAGATCTATTTCTTCGACATCTCGCCGAAATGTACGACTTATTTTCAATATCCTGAAATGGAAATGTAACTTTTGGGAAACGAAAGCGATACCGTCGTATGTCAGTGTATAATTAGTTCTTCCAACCACAAATATGCATCTATTCTCCCTCCGTCTGTACGGTAGCTTTCTTCCACACTTACTGATTGCGATATAAACAGTCCATGGTCATTGAAGGAACACGAAAGAAACGATATAAAGTTAATTCGAATGTTCGCTGATCATACAAGTTAATTGCGACAACTGCATGACACAAAAAAATTAATTAAATAAATAAAAGAGGACAGAAGAACGATACACTTCACGGATTTACTCTCTTGCGACGAAACATTAGTTAATGAAGTGTATTGGGACAATACAAAAATATTTGAAATAAGGAAATGAAGGAATATAGAAAGCTATGATTGTAACATACACTGTTGTTCTACATTGTTTAGCTTTGGTATCTACTGAGTCTCAGAGGAAGAACCATAGATTTTTTAAGAGAAAAGCCATCATTCCTATGATCTGCATTACAAAAGAAACAAAATCAGAACTTCAGGAAATCGTAATGGAATATGTATACTAGCTCACAAGCGAAACTGAAGTCGATAGTTCCTGTGAGTTAGTATGAGCAGATGTTATATTCGGCTATCGGGATAAATTATTAATCACTGACTCCGTTTACCGACCCCGCTCTCTGATGATTTGCTCTGCCTTCAATGCGACATTCATTTAAAAGTTTTGTAGAACTGGGGCGGAAAATCCAAAGAGTTTCTGGTCCTATGTTATCTACACCAGCGCCTTTATTGCGCGATAGCGACGGTAATGTTACTGTTGACAGTGCCACTAAAATGAAGTTATTAAATGAAGTTTTCCTAAATTGTTTCACCAAAAAAGACGAAGTAAATATTCCACAATTCAATATGAGAACTGCTGCAAACCTAACGTAGAAGTAGATACCCTTCCCCTGGTGATACAAAGCAAATGACCCTGTCAAATAGGCGATGTTGTAGACGAAATGATCAAATATCAAAAAGTTTATAATGCATAGGAAAAATACGTTGAATACGTTTATTTTTGAACAACATGGTGAGAAATTACAGCTAAATGTACTTCATGAGATCTGCATCTACTGAAACTTTCACTCCGCAGCGGAATGTATGCTGATAGGAAACTTCCTGGTAGATTAAAATTGTGTGCAGGATCCGGGACTCTAACCTGGGACCTATGCCTTTCGCGGGAAAACGCTCTACCGACTGAGCTATCCCGACACGATTTACGATGCCGCCTCACAACTTTACTTCCGTCAGAAAGGTAAAGGTCCCAGGTTCGAGTCCCGGTTCTGGCACACAATTTTAATCTGCCAGGAAGCTTCTGTAAAATTATTTCTATCCTTGTCTAATTTTGGAGATGTGGAAATTATTTCGACACTAAAGCTGCTGAAATTGTCAACCTTAGATGCAGATATTTTGTAGGGTGTCTCTCTTTTAGGTGCAATTCAAATATTCAGATTCCTTTTAAAACCTAAAGTGTACCATATCAGATTAACAATAATGAGATTTTTAGGAGCTAGTTGCGGCTCTGAAGAAGAAATTCTCATACCAACTATAGGAGATTTTACCTGAATAGGAAATTGCAGACTGGAAAGCGGTAGATGTAACTATATATTCTGGTTGAGGAGGATCATTTGAGCGACGTTTAATATATTTGCTTCGTTGAGTCAAATTTCACTGCGTATTGATTAAACGCTAGTGGACACAACTGGGAGCAGCTAGTTCCATCATTTATTTAAGGATACTGAGATCTGCAACACTCTTTTTAATTTTTACAACTAATAAAGATCGCTTCGTTAGGTGGTCCTCACATAGGTTCTCCACGTTCAATAAGTCGCCGTTCTTCGAAAGCAGCTTTCCCTTGCTGTGATCCTATTTTCGGCGTAAGCACATCCACACCTTTATTATCGCGTAACCATTATAATGGGCAAAAGACTTGCCCTTGACCGTTGTAATAACATCCATACTGACGGTCACACAACTGAATACGGAAGCGGCCATTGTGCATATGGCGGAACGGGTGGTACGGGGGGGGGGGGGGAGGCACCCCGACCCTTCGGAGCAGGTAAAAGTGTGGCATATGTCCGCCGTGCGAATGTCCCGATACCGTCTCGGTACAATAGCCATGCTAAACCTCCCAGCTTTTAATCCGGGCACTGTGGCTGGTATTCGCCGCGATACATGGGGTTTCCGAACAGGGTACCGCAGGTAGCTTAGCTGTTTGAAACCACTGATCCTATAACGATACATTTCCGAACATAGCCTCCCCATTTCTTGTCTAACTCAATCACCGCCAGGTAATGTGATGTTACCGTTTCTCTGTGTCGTCCCCGGTAACTTTCTTTCCGTGTATTTTCGTACGCTACTCCTGTTCTGAGCACTGTACTACATGGAAGTAATGACGTGTCAAGGATAATCATCGTAATCGTGTCCACAGAAAAAAATCGAAGAGTAGCCTACCATTGATGTTTACCAATTGCATGTCATGATGTTAAGACTAGAGGTGAAACGTGGCTGACGTAATAGAGTAAATCTTTCAGAATAACAAAGGGGGCAAAATGCCCGTAGATCTTAAGATACGCATTTAAATCCCATGCTTATGGATATTGTTTCTTGTCTGCACTGCTTCCACATAAAATATGACAACCAAAGTGGGTTGCAGCAGAAAAGATGTTTTCTCCAATATCGATGGTGAACATGCGTGCCCACAGTACTTGGGATAAACGTTCCAGAGCTCAGTTTTTACTTGGATCTTTTTCTTTGTTTTGATGTTAGGAACTTTTTATGGTACTCTTTACCTATACAAATAACGACTAAGCACATAGAGCATTATTAAGTCTGCGATACGCTCCATTTTTAACCGAATTTTATGGGTTCTCGGAATGCATGAATCGCACGGTTGCAACGTGACTCCTGTGCGGAGGATGCTGTAAGTGAAAGCTTGAAATTGACACTGACATTTTGGGCAATTCCTCCGACTTCTCCAGGGACACCCAGTTAATATTTTAGGGTCTGGGGCTTAGTAGCCCTTATAGCAAGCAAAACTGTTTTATTTTTTTATTTTTATTTTTTTTTCTAAATATCATACTGTAGAAACGGTTACAGGTAAATTGTTGCAGTTTTTCTGCTTTACCGCTGTACTTTCGACTTTAAAATGAAGTACCACTTATAGTTACCAACTTCACATATGTAACTGTTATCACAAGTTTGTAGCTGAAACATGGAAAAGTTTTGTATTAGGTTTTATTGTAGGTAGAAAGAAAATTGCACTTATATTTTATAAAATCATCATCATTAGAGACTGATCAAGACTTTCAGCGTTCAGTCTGGAGCAAAGTCTCCCTAATAAAATTCTTGCACAATGCTCTATTCTTTGCTAACATTGATGCCTCGTGTAATGATACACACTTTACTTCAAAATTACACAACTAAATTACATTAGACCAACTATATAACTACCATCCCGAAAGCCGCGGCGGAGCGGCCGAGCGCATTGAGGCGCTATGGTATGATGCGCGAGGCCGTTCCCTGTCGTGGGGTTCGAATCTCCCCTCGGGCATAGATGTTTGTGTCGTCTTTAGTTAAAGTTGGTTCATAAGTAGTTTGTAAGTTTAGGGACTGATGACCCCGCAGTTAAGTCTCTTAAGCTTAAAAAACATTTCAACACCATTCCGAGATTCGCTGTTTCCTGTTAAGACGTCATGTCAATATCGTCATGAAGCTGTTCTTATGTACAGAAATAAGATATATGTACAACTGGATAAACCGTATAATCGTTAGAAGTTTACAATATATTACACGAAAATATCACAAAGTCGAAATTACAGTAAATATGTTATAATTACCTACAATATCTCTGTCGTTTACAGATTCGTCACTAAATTCTCCTTCAGACCGCGGACCATTGAATATAATATACATAACTACTTCTCTAAGCGATCGTCTTTATTGTGACATCTTGACGGCACTGCTTACGCATGGACGTGCCAGAATCAAAAGACAGACACACTTATCCTGCTGGTGTTGCCATCTAGTGGATTCTTTTGGATAAATAAACCATCAAGCTGCATAACGAAACAGTGTGGACAGTGTAGCCCGTAGTTCGTTTTTGTCGCTCGTCAGCAATGCTTACTGCACGGACTACAAGCATAGCTCGCAGCCAGACCGCAAAGTGTTAATAGGTAGCTGCAAAAATTAACGCTACTACGAATAGCTTATGCATTAGCTCTCTAGTGCTCCCCGACTCCCATAAAGTGGCAACTTGTGCAAGTTTCGTCACCTCCGTGGTGCGAGTACACGGTGCCGACCTCTCTACGTTTTTGAGTTGGGTTGGGTTGGTTGGGTGTTTAAAGGGGACTAAACTACCGGGTCATCAGTCCCCTGTTCCCAGATAAAATATCACAGGGTTTCATGTATCTTTTAAATTAAGCACCCTGCAACCAGTACACAAGACATACTGAAGACAGTGTTGGTCATAAGTACGACATGAAAAGAGAAAGAAACCACAAAAGAGGTGGAACAAATAATCAGATTTACTTAAAACCACAGCAGATGTTGTTGGCTGGCTGATCACTAGGATAATAATGGATGAGCCAGCCAGACTACAACTGCCAGTCGGAAATAGGACTGACAAGATAAAATTGACAACAGAGTAAAACTATAAGCGGTGTATGCCTGAAGATCAGGCGTATGAATCCACCATTAAAGCTTATGATAAAATCCAGCTGCGCGAATAAAATCTAAAACACAGTCAGCCATAGAGGCGTCGTCACCTAAAATCGAAGAAAGCGCAGTAGGCAGGTTAAAAGATTGCCGCAATGCAGCTAAAAGAGGACAGTCCACCAAGATGTGGACCACAGTCAGCAGAGCGCCACAATGGCAGTTTGGCGGGTCTTCTCGACGTAAGAGATGGCCGTGCGTGAGCCATGTATGGCCTATACGCAGGCGACAGAGGATGACTGAGTCCCTTCGAGATGGCCTAAGAGACGTTTTCCAAGCTGCTGTCGAAGATTTGATCGCACGAAGCTTGTTGGGCGTGCTTAATGTCAACCATTCCGAGTTCCAAGCCATAGATATCTTGTGGCGCAGACCCAAATGGATGTCTCTTTCTGGGGTACCAATATCCAGACGCTGCGAGGCGATGGCCTGCTTGGCCAGCCGATCAGCTCGTTCATTCCCTGTAATGCCTATGTGGCCCGGGGTCCAGACGAAAGCCACCGAACGGCCAGACACGCCGAGACTGAACACAGACTCATGGATGTGTTGCACCAGATGATGTTTGGGGAAACATTGGTCGAGAGCTTGTAGGCCACTCAGGCAGTCACTGCAAATGACATATGACTTCCGCGGGCGTGTGCGAAGGTGGTCGAGAGCACGAAGTACAGCGATCAGTTCAGCAGTAAAGACGGTGCAGCCAGGAGGAAGGGAGCGTTGTTCAATGTGGTCGCCATGAACATAGGCGTAACCCACTCTGCCTTCGACCTGGGACCCATCAGTATAGATGACCTCTGCATCGCGGAATGTACCAAGGATCTCCAGAAACTGTTGATGAAGTATATGTGGTGAAACCGTCGTCTTTGGATCGCAGGACAATTGCAGGTGAAGTTGTAGGCGAGGGATGGACCAAGGAGGGATATGAGATTGGCAGGAGAATGCGGGAGGTAGGGGGAAGGACTCTAGTGAGGAAAGGAGAGTATGTACCCGAACCGCGATTGGCAGTCCTGATCGGGGTCGACGGTCTGGAGAGGGAAGGGAGGTGTGTGGAAACAAAAGCCTGCGATTAGGATGATGAGGCGAAGCATGAACGTGGACGGCGTAGGAAGCTAATAACTGTTGCCGGCGAAACCTCAAGGGAGGGATGCCAGCTTCAGTGAGGAGACTTGGCACAGGGCTGGTGCGGAAAGCCCCTGTTGCAAGACGAACACCACTGTGAAGAATGGGATCCAAGGTCCGCAATGCTAAAGGCGCCGCAGAGTCATACACCTGGCTCCCATAATCCAAGCGTGATAATATTAGGGCCTTAAAGAGATGCAGCAGAGTTTGACGGCCAACTCCCAAGGCAGTGTGGCCGAGACAGCGCAATATATTTAGATGCCGCCAGCATTTTCGCTTCAACTGACGGAGGTGTGGTCCCCAAGTCAGTCGGTTGTCGAACAGCATGCCAAGAAACCGATGCGTTTCTGCTACATGAAGCTGTTCGTCAGCAAGGTAGAGTTCCGGGTCAGGATGAACGACCCGACGACGACAAAAGTGCATCACTTGGGTTTTGGATGCTGAGAATGTGAAGCCGTGCGCTGAGGCCCATGATTGTGCCTTTTGAATGGCTCCTTGCAGTCGTCTTTCAATGACACCAATGTTAGCAGAACTGTAGTAGAGACAAAAGTCATCGGCAAACAAGGACGAACAGACCGATGACCCCACAGCCGCCGTTTATGGCAACTAAAAATAAAGGTACACTGAGAACGGAGCCCTGGGGGACCCCGTTCTCTTGGGTGTGACGATTACTGACGGAGGTACCGACCCTAACTCGGAAAGTACGGAGTGATAAAAAATTCTGTATGAACGTCGGTAGGGGACCACGTAAGCCCCAGTCATACAGCGTAGCCAGTATATGGTGGCGCCAGGTGGTGTCGTACTCCTTGCGAAGATCGAAGAAGACCGCTACCATGTGCTCACGCCTGGTGAAAGCAGTGCGGATGGCCGACTCCAGCGACACTAAATTATCTATTGCAGAGCGGCCATGGCGGAAGCCCCCTTGTTGGGGGACGAGGAGTCCCCGGTCTTCAAGAAGCCACATGAGCCGCCGGCTCACCATACGTTCGAAGATCTTGCACAGAACGTTGGTGAGGCTTATTGGGCGATAGCTCTCAGTCACCTGAGAAACTACGTTTTTGAGTTATAGATACGAAAAACATCTACTTCATATACTGCTCTTAACGGCTGAGTAGGCACGATTTTGCGCCACCTACGGAAAGATTTATTATTTACTTATTTACATAGTTTACGCCCACATGGGAGCACTTAATCAATACACACACTACAGTCTTTACAATATCAGTGGTAATGTTTTCTCAGCTTCCTCTTCTCTTCCCATAACTTCATTCTTCCTGACCATCCAGCCCTCTCTTCATCTGCAGTGGCGTAATTTTTTTTTCTTTTTTTTTTTTTCGTGTTACTGTTTTTAATGTCTGTCTTGTATCACTGCTTCTCAGAATCCCCTTCTCTTTTCTCTCTGCAATTTGTTTCACTGTTATTTTCGGCTCTTCTAAGTCATTCTGGACCTCAATGAACCAGTTGTTTTGGTTTTATTTTTCCAAAAGAATGTTCCAGCAGTCTGGTCTGTCGTAATCTTACTATGTTGTTAGCAGATGTGGGGTATTGCAGTGCCGGTAGTTGTATAGTCTTTGCTATATTAATAGACAGACATGATGACCATCATAATAAAATTTATTCCTTATTTTATGCTATTTTGATCTGCTAGTTGAAGTTGTTGTTGACCTGAAATCACAGCCGCATTGGTGTGGCCGAGCGTTATAAGACGCCTTGCTACGGAGCGCGCGGTTTCTCGTCGTCGGATCGAGTCCTCGGGCATGGGTGTGTGTGTGTGTGTGTGTGTGTGTGTGTGTGTGTGTGTGTGTGTGTGTGTGTGTGTGCGCGCGCGCTTTCTTACCATAAGTTAGTTTAGGTAGTATATAGGTATATGGACGGATAACCTAAGCAGTTTGACCTATTGGGTTTATTAACAATGTTGATCTTGTGATATTCCTGGCCTGTGGCCACTTCATATTTCTGGCCGCTAGCTGTTTCTTTGCTAACATCGGACGTGTCTTAAACGCGGAAGAAAGACAGCAGTGCAGCATATGTTGAAATGTGGGGTGGGGAGCAGTAGCATATGGCACAGTAGATGCTGGTTCCCGTGGGAAAGCCCGCCTATGTTACTGGTGCTCTCCTCGCATTGGCTGCTGCGTTTCACGTTACGTGATTTCTTTTAAAATTAGTTTTGTTTATTATATAATAAATATTAATTATGAGATGAGAATTTGTAATAAATATCTCTCAAGGACAGGCTAGGTTTTGACAATTTAAAAAGTTTAAGGTTCTCTTATAGTAACAAGAGAAGAGCGATTTTGCAGAAGGCGCGTGACGACCTTGTTTTGGCGCGAAATAGAGCGTCAGGTGCCCTCTCGCAACACGCCGCAGTTTGTCTCGAGCTGACCACTATAGCGCCGGACCGCGCCGGTCATGAGTAAAGATTTTTGTAATAGTGATAACAGTCGAGGTCTCAACATGAGCTATGGGCACCATAAGCCGTATCATATTAACAATAGTTGCTCATATTTTCTTATTTAACTAGCTTATATGCCCGTGCTTCGCAACGGTTGTTAAAGAGGAACCTGTGTATATCATGGTTTCTAAGGTTCCGGACCTAGGTCAGCAAAAACAGAACCCTTGTTGGATCGCTCTCGCAATAAACTCAGTTTTTCTAGCCAAGATTTCAAATTTCAATAGAAGTCATTGCCGAAAACGCTAAATGTGCATATAGTTTTTCATACAAAAAGTGAAATTAATATAAGTCCGTACTCTGAACGATGTAAATTTAATGTTAGTTTGTGTTCATAAAGTTAAGACTGCGGTGTGAAATTGCCTGTTTGGCTTAAACTTCTGAAAATACTTCTATCGTTGAGATGAAAAATAGTAATAATAATGACAGCGTCATGTATTGCTCCTATGGTGTAGTACTAACCTGTAAGTGTATGATGAAGTATTAGTATGTTGCAATGTTGCACTGGGGTCAATGTAGTTATCCTGTATGCAGTGCTCCCTATTATCGAAAACTCGACGAATGCTGAAAGTTTGGAAATTAAATCAACAGTGCAGTTCATGTCTGTATAAATAAGACGTTATGGTGGTGTCAATGTGCGATAAAGGAAGTCTGGGTAATCTTTGAAGTTATGCCGTCAGCTGATCGTCTGTACAGAATTTTCCATTAAATACAGTATTCCCAGTGAATTGTCTTGACGTGTTAGCAGCATCGGCCACTCTTTCACCTAACACATGTCCCCACGCCCTGCTGCAATTACTTCGTAAAGCACGAAATTGATATCGACCTTTTGTAATAGAACTGTATATTCATTACACTAAGTACAATTTCTCTGCTCCCCCAGGGGGCCCACAGTTCTTTTGTGGGTACGTGTGTGGCGCGCACGGGGCCCCGAGCCGGAGCAGCCTTTCTTCTGCCCCAGGCTGCTTCACTTTCCCTCCCGGTTTATGCCTTCGCCCGGAGACGGGCGTATTTTGTGAGATACGGTGGTTCTTGTTGTGCTTTTTCTTCCTTCGTTCCTTCCTTTCTTACCTTTCGTTTTCTGTCTTTCTCTCCTTAACTCTCCTAGCCTTCTTCTCCTCATTAGTCTCCGCCTCGGCGTTTGAGACACTTCTTTTCTTTCCTTCTTTCTCTTCCTTTCCTATCCTCTTCTTCTTTCCTCCCTGTGCGTGTCTGAAGGCCGACCCACGCATTATCGTGCGTAGCAGGTGACGGGGTAACGCGTAATTCCCCGCCCCGGGTAGACATGTAAGGCACGTACGTACCCCCTGGTAAAGGCCAGGCCCAGGGAGGGGTGATTACCCGAGCTGGTACCTTCCGAACGTGCCGATTGGTCCCTCCGTCAGTTCTCGGGAGGTGTGACCTGAGGTGTGAACAATCACCTAAGGCGGGTAAGCCCTCGGAGAGGGCCCCCACTAGGAAGGAGCGCGCCATCGGAGACGCCGGTAATCACGGGGGACACTTCCGCGATGACTTCCTCCTTATCTTCTTTCATGACGTTGACCCACAAACGTAAGTTAGACTCGCCTCAGCCTAAAAAGACTCTGCCTAATGTTCCTACATTTCTGGTTGTCTCTCGCACCGACGGAAAGGATTTCAATTCTGTCAATCCTTTCGTTATACAGAAAGGTGTAGATGCAATTGCTGGCCCTGTTAAAACCTGTTCACGTCAGCGCAATGGCACATTGTTGCTGGAAGTGGAAAGTGCCTTCCAAGCCCAAAAACTGATACGTACTACGTTGTTGCACACTTTTCCAGTTAAGGTCGAAGCGCACCGCACACTCAACTCGTCACGGGGGGTAGTCTTCACGAGATCCCTTGATGGGTTGTCTGATGAAGACATCCAATCGTATATGTCCGATCAGGGTGTGACAGCCGTCCACAGGGTGATGAAAAAGGTCGATAACCAATTGACACCGACTCGTACTGTGTTTTTGACGTTCGACAGAGTTGACCTCCCGTCGAAGGTCAAAGCAGGGTATGAAGTCATCTCCGTCCGACCTTATGTGCCTAACCCAACGCGCTGTTTTCAATGCCACAGGTACAACCATACCCGTGAACATTGCCCAAATGCAGCAAAGTGTGTCACTTGTGGTAGGGACGCCCATGAGGGGGATTGCCCACCTCCGTCCCCTCACTGCCTAAACTGCAACGGTGACCATGTGGCATCCTCTCGCGACTGCCCTGTATACAAGGATGAGAAGGTAATCCAGCAAATTCGGGTTACGGAGAAGGTACCAACATCTGCTGCTCGAAAGTTGTTGGCGAGTCGAAAGCCCACTGTCCTCCCAGCGGGTACATACAGTAAGGTACTCACCTCAACTCGACCTACCAAGGATTCCAGTACCCAGACATGTGACTTGACTTTCGCTGACACAGTTGTGCGATCTGCCAGCCCGAAGATTGCCCGTTCCACGTCCCCGCTTCCTCCTGCTGCTTCTAGGGTACAGTCTTCGTCCAACTCTAGTAAACCGCGGGCACCTAAACAAGATGCCCGGACCTTGAAAAAGGAACCCGTCCGTGAGGATTTTCTGCGTTCTCAGGCTTCCCAACCGTCAACTGCCTCTTCCCGCCGTCACTCTTCCAGAAGAGCTGACAAGAAAAAGAGTTCCTCTCCTTCCCCGCCGAGGCGTGACCCATCTGTCGCGCCGTCCAACAGTTGCCGGCCTCGGCCGTCTTCTGTTTCACCGGGACGCTCCGTTTGCCGGGCGCCCGGCCCTTTACCGGCGGTGGAAACTGCCCCTCCTGATCAACTCAGGGAGGTGGCAGGCACGTCGGGCGAACCAATGGAACATGACCCTTTGCCCCCAGACAGCGATAGCAGTGCTCCCTCGAAATCCGGTCCTCAGCGGCCGTCGAGGTGACCCCGCTCGCTACTTGGTTTTTATCCTTATTTCTTCTCTCATTTTTATCATGGCGCTCCTTCAATGGAACATTCGCGGCTTTCGTTCTAATCGGGAGGAGTTAAAACTACTCCTTCGCTTGCACTGCCCGCTTCTAGTCTGCCTCCAGGAAACTAAGTTGCGTCCACGTGATCGTGCAGACTTTCCACACTACACCTCTGTGCGGTTCGACCTGCCACCCGTGGAAGGTGTCCCAGCCCATGGAGGGGTTCTGATGCTCGTTCGAGACGACGTCTATTTCCATCCCATTTCCTTGCACACTCACCTACAGGCAGTTGCCGTCCGCATCACCTTATCCACCTTTACCTTCTCCCTCTGTAATATATATTCGCCATCGTCATCTGCCCTTACTAGGGCAGATGTGCTAAACCTAGTTGACCAGCTCCCTTCACCTTTCGTGTTGGTAGGCGACTTTAATGGCCACCACCCCCTATGGGGCTCTCCGGCACCTTGTCAGAGAGGCTCCCTTTTGGTGGACCTTCTCCACCACCTCGATCTTGTCTGCCTCAACACCGGTGCACCGACCTTCCTTTCTGACACAACACACACTTATTCCCATATAGACCTCGCCATATGCACTCCTCAGCTTGCCGGTCGGTTTGAGTGGTATGCACTTTCTGACACGTACTCGAGTGACCATTTCCCTTGTATCATCCACTTCCTACATCATTCCCCATCTCCACGTCCCACCAGTTGGAACATTTCTAAAGCCAACTGGGGGCTTTATTCTTCCATGGCTGTTTTTCACAATCAGAATTTTCCCAACTGTGACAGTCAGGTCGAATACCTCACAGAGGTTATCCTCACTGCTGCTGAACGTTCCATACCTCGTACATCCTCTTCTCCACGTCGTGTCCAGGTCCCTTGGTGGACTGCAGCCTGCCGCGACGCGCTTCGAGCCCGGCGCCGTGCTTTACGCACCTTCCGCCGCCACCCAACTTTGGAGAATTGCATCAATTACAAACGTATGAGAGCGCAGTGCCGTCGTATCATAAACGACAGCAAGAAAGCTTGCTGGACAGATTTTACTAGTTCTTTTAACCGTTTTACTCCCTCCACGGTTGTCTGGGGTGGCCTACGCCGTTTGTCCGGCATCAAGGTCCACTCCCCGATTCCTGGCCTGACCGTGGAGAACGCGGTCCTCGTGGACCCAGCTGATGTTTCAAACGCATTGGGTCGTTTCTTTGCGGAGGTTTCGAGCTCTGCCCATTACCACCCTGCCTTTCTCCCTCGCAAACAGGTAGAGGAGGCACGGCCGCCTTCTTTCCGCTCTTTTAATCGGGAAAATTATAACGTCGCCTTCACCATGCAGGAGCTAGATCGTGCTCTCGCCCTGTCCCGGTCTTCTGCTCCCGGGCCCGATTCCATTCACATTGAAATGCTGAAGAACCTCTCTCCAGCGGGCAAGTGCTTTCTTCTTAGTACCTACAATCGCATATGGACTGAAGGTCATGTTCCCACAAGTTGGCGTGAAGCCATTGTTGTCCCCATCCCCAAACCAGGGAAGGACAAACACCTTCCTTCCAGTTATCGTCCTATTTCTCTGACGAGCTGCGTCCTTAAGGTGATGGAACGCATGGTTAACGCTCGGTTGGTCTGGCTCCTCGAATCTCGCCGCCTCCTGACTAATATCAATGCGGTTTTCGTCGACACCGCTCTGCTGCTGACCACCTCGTTACGTTGTCGACTTTCATTATGAACAACTTTCTGAAGAAGCGTCAAACAGTAGCCGTGTTCTTCGACTTGGAGAAGGCATACGATACCTGTTGGAGAGCGGGCCTTCTCCGCACATTGCACACATGGGGCCTTCGGGGCCGCCTTCCTCTTTTCATTCAAGCGTTTTTGGCGGATCGCAAGTTCCGGGTGCGGGTGGGCTCTGTTTTGTCAGATACCTTTTGCCAGGAGAATGGGGTACCACAGGGCTCCGTCTTGAGTGTGGCGCTCTTTGCCATTGCAATCAATCCGATCGTGGACTGCCTTTCAGCCGACGTCTCCGGATCTCTTTTTGTTGACGATTTCGCAATTTATTGTAGCGCCCAGCGGACGTGTCTCTTGGAGCGTTCTCTCCAACGCTGTCTTGACCGTCTGTATTCCTGGAGCATCGCAAACGGCTTCCGATTCTCCACTGAGAAAACTGTGTGTATCAATTTCTGGAGATACAAGGAATTTCTTCCACCTTCTCTACGTCTCGGCCCGGTTGCTCTCCCTTTCGTGGAGACTACAAAATTCTTGGGACTCATGTTGGATCGGAAACTTTGCTGGTCCACGCACGTGTCCTACCTGGCTGCCCGTTGTGCCCGATCCCTTAACGTTCTTCGTGTCCTCAGTGGCACGTCATGGGGAGCGGATCGTACCGTCCTGCTTCACCTTTACCAGGCCATTGTTCAGTCGAAGCTCGACTATGGAAGCCTTGTATACTCTTCAGCACGGCCGTCGATTCTCCGCCGTCTCAACTCTATCCACCATCGTGGATTACGTCTGGCGACCGGTGCATTTTATACCAGCCCTGTTGAAAGTCTGTATGCCGAGGCTGCTGTATTACCCTTGACCAATCGACGTGACATACTCTTGTGTCGATACGCATGCCGCCTACGGTCGATGCCCAACCATCCATCTTACAGATTATTTTTTGACGACTCACTCGATCGCCAATATCAGTTGTCTGCGATTGCCTTGCTTCCACCGGGAGTTCGGTTTCGCCGTCTGCTACGACGGCTCGATGTTACCCTTCCTTCCACCCTTCGGTTGAGCGAAAGCCCATTGCCACCGTGGCATCAGGCCCAGGTTCACACACACCTCGAACTTAGTTCGCTCCCCAAGGAGAGCACCCCGGATTTGGTATTCCGCTCGAGGCGTGTCGAACTCCGTTCGCGGTTCGATAATGCCGTATTTATTTACACTGATGGTTCCAAGAGCACTGCCGGTGTCGGATCTGCCTTCGTCGTCGGGGACAACCGTTTCCAATACAAGCTCCCTGACCGGTGCTCAAACTTCACGGCTGAGCTTTTCGCCCTCCACCAAGCCGTTTTGTATACCTGCCGCCACCGCCACCCTTTCTATGCCATATGTTCTGACTCCCTTAGTGCCCTGCAGAGTCTTAAGGACCCTTTCTCGAACCATCCTCTCGTGTATCGGATCCAACGCTCCCTCCAGTTGCTGGCGGATGACAGCTGTCACGTTTCTTTCCTGTGGGTCCCTGGCCATGTGGGTGTGCCCGGGAATGAGGCCGCCGACACAGCAGCCAAGGCAGCAGCTCTTTTACCTCGCATGGCTACCTTTTGCGTCCCATCGGACGATGTTCAACGGGCTCTTCGCCGGAGTATCGTGTCGCAATGGCACAGTGTGTGGCTTTCACTGCACAACAATAAATTGCGAACTGTCAAACCGATCCCGACCGCTTGGAGGACATCCTCACGCCCCTCTCGGCGGGAGGAGGTCATCCTGGCTCGGTTGCGGATCGGTCATTGCCGTTTCAGCCACCGTCACTTGCTATCCGCCGAACCTGCACCGCTATGCTCCTGCGGTGAACTGCTGACAGTGCGACATGTTTTACTGACTTGTGTTAATTTTAATCATCTCCGTGTAGCCCTTCACTTTCCGTCTACTCTGGAGGAAATCTTAGCTGATGACACACGAGCAGCTGCTCGAGTTTTGCGTTTTATCAATTTGGCCAACTTATCCAAGGATATTTAACTCTTTTAATTGACTTTTATCTTTCGTTTTTAGCCTATTGTTGATGTTCTGACAGTCTACATTTTTTTAGATCATAGCGAATCTATGTTCTTGGCTGGGCGCTAATGACCATAGAAGTTGTGCGCCCTAAAACAAAAACAAAAAAAAAATTTCTCTGCAAAAGAACACGTCTGTATCAATCTTAATGTAGTCCGTACCAAAAGTAAGTAATTTCAAATTTTAATCTCAGTATTGTACGGAACAATTGTGAAAGCTGAGAGGTTTCTGATGAGTTTGTTGCTCGTGTGTGTGTATATTATCTCTAGTGGCAGGCACAGAGCAGGAATATCTCTGGAGTGAGCATTCAAATGCGCAGAACAGTTTTCGCGTCCTGAATATTAAGGTGGAAATGTCACGTAATATTGGGAAAAATATATTAATCGCTGACTTTATCTTGGTCCTTTTTTCTTCGGTTAAGACAGATGATTATGTGTAAATGGCTCTTTTAGCGACGCTTCCTCAACTATCTTGTTGCCTCTGTGACACATTTATTTATATATTATTTCATGTTATGTGGTTGTTCTGCGAAAAGGAGGGGGGGGGGGCTTCTTTGCAGCCAATGCAGTACAAACCAATCGTGCGGCCAAATAAATTTGTGGAAAGAGTGCATTTGTCTCAATATCACGTGGAAATTCCAACTTAATGTTGAATATGCACAGAACGCAATGCTCAATTCCTTCATGCACAATTTAGTGGTTATACCCGTCGAAAGATGCAGCGATTTAGTTTGCTATCGTTGGCAACTAACTATTCGCTTTAGGAAGATGATTAATTTACTGACCAGGACAGCATAACTTATTTATTTCATCGGGAACTTAAAGAATTATTCCCCTCATTCTACGTGACTGAGTTTTAAAAAAGCATTCAACGGCTTTTGCCAACATCAGCACACAACGCCGCCGCCATAAGTAAAATTGTACCCCTTTTTGTTTTGTATTACACTCTAGTTATGAGAATGAAAAAGAAAAACGCAGCAACGTCATTAGTTCTTTGGTGTACTATGTAATTAACGTCACCTCACATTGTCCTTTCCTGTACTATGATGTTTTCGAGGCATTCCTAGAGAGACCGCACTCAAAATGTAATGAGGATACACCGAAATCAAAAAGGGGACTACATAAATTCGATTTTTCTTGCAAAGCATTCTTATGTGAATTACAATATCGATAGACGCGAAGGAATGTCGTTATATTTTTAATTCAAATGTTCCCTGTCAAAAGAAGCAAAGATACGTCGTTAAGCTGTAAATATACAAAGTGTAATCAGCAACTCGCTGTTCAATGGTAGTTTGTATTTGCGGAGTTATCTTTTAAATGAAAATGATACCCGCGGAAAGAAGCACTTTTTCTTTCCATGCCATTGCAAGGCATGCGGGATACAGCTAGTAAAAAGAAATGATTTTTTTGTGTCGTACTTGGGTTAAATTTTACTTGCAGTGGCAGCGATTTAGTATGTTAACGTTGGTAACTAAATATTCGCTTTAGGGGGTCATTAATTTACTGATCGGAACAACATTATATATTTCATCATCAACGCGAAGAATTATTCCCGTCACTGTACGTGACTATTTTTTTTTTTCAAAAAGGATTCAACGGCCGTTGCCAACATCAATACACAACACCGCTGCCGCAAGGAAAATCGTAGCCCTTGTGTGAGTGTATTACACGTAAGTTAGTGAAAAAATAACGCAACAGCGCCATCTTTTAGTTATTTGGTATACTATGTTACGAACAGCGCCTCTATCGGATCTTTGCTATATACTACGCTGCAATTGAAGCACAGCATACACCAGAAACTACAAATTACGATATCTCTTCTTCCCCTGATCCGATTTTGATGAAATAAATCTTATATGTTGCCCCCCAAGGTACTCTCAGTTGAGCTAAGAAACTCCACGAAAGTTTGTATAGTATTCTTGGAGATTTGCTGAACTACACCATACTTATAAGCATAATTTACACACAAAACTTCAAATTACGATATCTTTCCTTCCTCTGATCCGATTTTGATGAAATGTAGCCTATGTTACTCTCCAAACTATTCCAAATGTACCTGTGGAAACCCATGAAAGTTCGTGTAGTACTTTTGGAGATTACCTTTAACAAATAGACATACACGAAGGCTTTTAAACAAATGGTTAAATTATGATATCCTCATTTTCTCTGATCAGATTTTAATTATTGAAGCATTTATATAACCGTACGATATTCTCAAGTTAAGTGTGAAAACCCCATGAAAATTCGTCGAGTAGTTTTGGAGATAAACGTGTTCAAAGAGACAAACATGACGGTTGTAGATAAAAAGTTTAAAATTACGATTTTCTTTTTTTCCGTGATGCGATTTTTATGAAACTAAGTCTATATGTTACCCCGACTTACGCTCTAGTTACCTGTGAAAACCCCATGCAAATTGGTGAAGTAGTTTTCGTGATAAGAGGTTTTTAATAGTTGAACAAACAGACATGGCGGTTACTGAAAACACTTAAATTTACGATTTTTTTTTTTTTTTTTTCGTAATTTGACTTTGTTAAAATTATGCCTATATGTTGACCCAAACTTTGCCCATGTTTCCTGTGAAAACGACATGAAGATTCGTCCAGTAGTTTGAAGATTGAAGGGAACAGCGACAGGCCTACATTTACAGATTTATTATTAGTATAGATAGATTAATAAATGGCATCCCTGAAAATTAAAAATCTCGCGAGTCGCTTCTTATGCTTCCATCATACATAACTTATTTTAGCCTCACTTGTATGCTGTAGAAGAACAAACGATCTGTGTGCTGTCTTCTGCGCTGGGGACACAACTATAGAAGACAACAAGTTAGTCAGAACTGTATGCTTTCCATAAAGACATGGACAGCAACTACGGCACCTCGTGCGTACTGTAGGGCGGTACAAACGCACACTGCTACGCAACAGCATCCGCAAGGATGCGGAGCTTTTAGGGGACTTGTGGGAGGAAGCAGTACTAACTTCTCCGTCCGCAAATAAAACGCTAGGAAGCTTGTAATCTTCATCCAATTCCTGTTTCGGATAATTCTCCACGTGAGTACGTGTCTTCGGCGTGGCCGTTGTTGCAGACAATTTAACAATCTTCTCGTAACATTTTTGTCTGCAGTGGTACTAGTTCCCATATTCCTTTTTTTTACGGTCCATCACTTCTTCCGTTAGTGATGTGTGTTCTCGAACTTTGTGGGCGGTCATCATTCGTTCAAAAATGTTCGTACAGCTTAAGGGACTCAACTACGGGGTCATCAGTCCCTAAACTTACAAACTTCATATGAACTAGCTAATCCTAAGGACGGCACAAATATCCATCCCCGAGGGGGGATTCGAACCCCCGACCGTAGTGGCCGTGCAGACCGTGACTGGAACGCCTCAGTCCCCTCGGCCACCGCGGCCGGCGTCATCATTCGTCGTAACGGCTATTTTCGGTCTTCTTTGCGCGAATCTTTCAAGGGTGTGACATATTTTTCTGCTGCTTCATGAGCGATTCTGCGTTTCTTCATGTCTTGGGACGATACCTCTCAAGAAATTGCATTCATCTCCATCTTTTCTGTCGTTTGCATTTTGTGAAAGGCGTTGGAAATATCAGTGGGTAGGCTGTGGTGCTCTTCTAACACCGAAATACTTTGCTCTTGGTCCCTCTAGTATCCTTAGACCGTTTTGATGCCTCGCAGGAATCCATCAGCACTTCCTCCACTGAATGTGGCCGTCGCTACAGTCGGTGTTGGGGCTTAGTTAACGCGAGCTGCTGCCGCATGCCTCAACGGCAGTGTCGTCATACTGGCCGCGGCTTCCGCCTCGCCCACCGGCGTTTGGGCCACGCGTCGTTGAATACACTGCGAGCAGACGTGACCGGTGGATACACATGCTCCGCACACGTACGCGGCTGGATTGGGAAAAGCTGAAAATGTGTACCCAGCCGGGATTCGAACCCGGGTCTCCTGCTTTCTAGGCAGTTGCGCTGACCCCTACACCACTGGGGACACAGTGATCACCGCACCTGCAAGGACTACCTAAGCACGCCACAAATTTCCAGCTTCAGCCTGCCCACAGTACTCAAACTCGTAGTTATGAAACTAATTCCCGTAAGAGTATAGGCTTCAAACTTGCCCACTCCTCCCCACTAACGATAGGATCATTGCCCGTCACCGGCATATTATATATATATATACATGTGTCTGTTCCGAAAGAACAGACCTCACTTCTGTGAATGTATATTGTGAATATTAAATAATAACAACTGCAGGATCAGAAGTGAGGTCTGTTCTTTCGGAACAGACGCCACATGGTATATGTTTGTTAAAGTCAATTTTAGCTTCCCTGATACTATTAAAAAATGCAGATTTGTGAGCAGTAGACAATTTCTCGGCTACATTACTGATAACAGTTCCGTAATTCTTGGACACTGATTTGATTTCCAAAGCGGTAATTTCGAAAAGTAATTCGAAACCTCTGACCGTCCTAATTTCGCGGTCTGCGGGTGAGACTACCATTACCTCACTATATTCCCATCGCAATGTTTAAACTTCAGAGCTCCTCCGCACGATTCTGTAATTTCATCACATTTGGCGGCATCTTTAAGCTGCAGATATACAGTCCTACTAAAAATGTACACGTAAATACCAATATATTGCCGCTGTTTATTTTCATAACTTCTACGAAATTCTCAACTTCGAAAGATGTCGGCCGTCGGTATGATCAAATGTCAACTTGAAAGTATCGTTCCGTGGACGTTATCATTCTACCCTCAATCGGGTCTTAAACATTATATATATAAGCACGTGTAGTAGCGCAAAACTCGCCACAAACGTAACAGCTCGCGTCCGTACAGCTCGCCCACCAGAGATAACAAAATTAGTGACTAGTGAGAGCTAGTCATATTGCAGTGTTCAACCAGGAGTATTTTAACGACTTGAATGTCGATGAAACGAACACAACACCCAGTCCCCCGCCGGGAATCGAACCCGGGCCCCCTGCGTGGTAGTCAGCGGAGGCGGACGGCAGTATTAACGGTTCTGAGATACTTGTATGCCCGTAGCTGTATAGTCTTGCCTATATTAATAGGCCGACATAATGAACATTTTGATCTGCTAGTTGAAATTGTTGTTGAACTGAAATTACAGACGCGTTGGAATGGGCCAGTATTATAAGGCTCCTTGCTACGGAGCGCGCGGTTTCTAGCCGTCGGAGGTTCGAGTCCACGGGCATGGATTGTGCGTGCGTGCGTGCGTGCGTGTGTGTGTGTGTGCGTGTGTGTGTGTGTGTGTGTGTGTGTGTGTGTGTGTGTGTGTGTGTGTGTGTGTGTGTGTGTGTGTGTGTGTGTCTGTCTGTCTGTTTCCCTACCATATGTTCGTTTAGGTAGTTTGTAAGTATAGGGTCGGATGCCCTAAGCAGTTTGACCTATTGGGTTTATTAGCATTTGAACAAGTTTCCCGTCCTTTCATGCACATTTGGTTGACAGAATCAGTCCCAACTTTTCGGCTGATGTGTTATGTCAACGAATCATTCAGTTCCTTTTGTCCTTTACTTTTTTATAATTTAGATATTTATGTAAACCGTATACACAACTGAATAATGTTTGTTCTCATAAGCATTTTAGCCTTTATTTGGAAGGATAATCAGTATCCTGTTAAATATACGTTATTGTTTTACAATATTTCATTTTTACTTTTTTATTATCTTACGTTATAAACAGGTCTGGTGCGTTATCAGTGTATAGTTCATGATATTTGCATGTTATTACAGTATTTAGTGGATGCTGGTTTACATGAATTGCTGATTGGTAACTTCACGTTGTTTTGTTTCCAATTATATTCCTCTGTCGTTTTTGTTTTCTTTTGTGAGAGAGAGAGAGAGAGAGAGAGAGAGAGAGAGAGAGAGAGAGAGAGAGAGAGAGAGAGAGAGTGGTAATTTTCTTGAGTTTGTATGAGGTGTTTGTTTGTTGGTCCTGATAATTTTCATGTCTTGGTCTATATTGGTTGGGTAATGGTTGTGTTGTTTAAAGTGTTCAGCAAATGTGGAGTGGTTTGTCCATATTTCAGATATGTGTGTGATCTTTATATCTTGTTTTCATATCTCAATTTTTCATTACTACGTGCTCTGCATCACAACTTAGGCAATCCAGTCTGTAAATTCCTGATCCTTGGAATATATATATTTCTTGATTTTTGTTTGTAGATTTATCAACTAAGGCAGTTGTATATTCTTTGTGCAATCTGTGTTTCTTCAGTGTATGTGTCACATTGTGTGTTAAGTTGTGTGTGTATATCGTGTTGTACCATTGTGGTGTTGTGTATGGTGTGTTTGTTTGTTCCAGTTTCTGTATATGGGTGTTGTGTATTTTACTGTTTTCTGGTTTTGTTTGAAATGTTGTTTTTCCATATTTATCGTGTAATTTTATTATTGAGTTTTTGTTATTACTTGTGTGTCGTAACCATTGTTCCTTCATATTTGTTTGAGTGTGTTCATTTCATTTTGATAGTATGATTTCTATTTGTTAGAGAGATTCTGTTTATCATATATAACATGTGTAAATGCTGCAAGTTTCCGGGTTTGGAGACGATTGAAGGTACAATGTTTGATCATGTCTATCAACGTGATGGTTTTGAGATAAATGTTGAATGAATGTTTACCCATTTATTTTGCTGTAATTTTATTTTTCAATTGTGAACTGTGTTTTTGTGGACTTTGTTTATTTCAGAGTGAAGTTCACGTATTTTTTCATTTGGCTAATCTGCCAGACATTATCCTCTACATATGTGCCAATATATAACTTTGATTCTTCTATCTGTGTCTATCTTTTCAAATATCTGGTTTTCTGAGTCACTGATAAAAATGTTAGCTAAGGTTCTTGATATTGGGGAACCAATAGGTAGTCCCGTACCTTATAGATAATAATATTTCTCAAACTGGAAATAATATTGTTCGGTAGTTACTTCGAGCAAACTTGTTATTTCCAATATCGCTTCTGTGGTGGTGTGGCTATGAGCTGTCTGATTTTGTTGTATGATTTCTATTTTTCTTTGATGGGGATAGTTGTGTACATGTTTTCTATGTCAAATGAGACGAATGATGCTGCGAGTGGTATCTATATGTTCTGTGTCTGTTCTATTAGGTCACATGTGTTTTTCACTGTCTTGTGATTTTCTATTTTGTAGTGCTTTGAGATTATTTTTGGAGGTGTTTGGCTATGTGATATCTTGAGGCATTTCTGAAATTTATAACTGGACTTGGAGGAGACTACGGTTTGCATGTTTTTGGTTGGCTGCTGAATGTTGGTGCTTGTGGCTTCTTCTGTGTTACATGGTATTTCTGTTTGTTAGTATATTTTCGATGCTTTTTAGAGTTTTCTTTACATTTTCCTGAAATCGTGTGGTTTGGTCTGATATCAATGTTATTATGTTGTTGGCTTATATAGATTCTTTGGTTTTGTCCATCAGTTGTATTGCATTTCCTTTGTCTGCTTTTGTTACCATAATATCGTTAGATGTTAACTTCTGTGTCAGTGAGTTCATGGTGGCTGTCTGACAGGTGGTTCTTTACTTGTTAATGTTGTTTATTTCCTTCTTCACCAATTCTCAAGTGTTCTTAGCGTGTGATGATATATTCACTTTCTACAATGAGATTTTCTATGTACCTTTAGTTATACTGCAATTGGTGCAATGTTTAAACTTCCTCTAATAAATTTTTTCTTTGGGGTGTAACTCTGTCAGATTTACTATACGTGGCTGAAATATTTGTTGTTCTTCTGAACTTTTCATTGCAAATGTAAATATGTGCTTGTGTCTTTTCCGTTTTTATCTTATTATTTACTGTTCATATTCATTTTTTAAGTGTTGAATTGGTCATGTGATCTGTGTTCAATTATCTCTATCAGTGTAAGGACTCAAGTATTTTCTAACCCTTAGTGGGTTTCATGCAGTATCATGTTCAGATATTGCTTTTTAGTATATAACCTCTTGATTTCATTATAAAAAACATCTTTCTGCATACAATTTTGAAGTTTGTGCCGCTTCAGAACTTTTTTTACCTTTACATGAAAGTAGTTTGGAATTATGTAATTGTTATTGCAGGTTTGGTAGAATTTTATGTGCTGTATCGTTTTGTGGAGTCTAAGATATACACAGAGTAAAAGAGTAAAAGGCGTTATAAAAATGTATGAAGGATCTGGGGATTTAAGGAGGTATAGATATCTGTAGCGTTTTTACAAAAAATCAAATCGAAGTCAAAATTGATAAACTAAGAGAAAAGGTTAACGATTTGCTACTGTAATGTTCTACAATAACAAACAATAAAAGGAAAAAATAAACAATTCAAATTCCTATGTATGACGGACATAACCAGTTGTAAGTCTGAATACAATGTGCAGGATGTTATTATTACTATTCCCGACAAAAAAGGGGAGGGGGCACTAAACATTTCATTTATTTCGTATTACATAAATACATATTGTGATAGATCACACAGATGTGGAATGAGTCATGTTACAAATCGTTACAAAATACAGAGATTCAATAAATAATTTCACAATAACAGGCAGGTCTTATCATGTGGTGAATAATATTACAGGTAAAACTAGACAAAAAATTAGAAACATATAGGTCAAATAACATAAAACAATAATTATGGAAAAAAATATATGCATAGTACATAAAGCATGTCAGTATAAATGGGTAAGATGTATAATACATTAATTATATTAAAAAAGAGTCTTGATAACACAAATGTGGTAATACAAAAAATTACAAGAACAATTATTATTTTGTCTGCATACACTCATCAAGAGAGTAAAATGACTTTTCCACTAGATAATTTTTCAGTTTGTGCTTAAATGTAGGCAGGATCATAATATGTACTTTGATTTCAGCTGGGAGAGCATTGAAAATCCTTGTGGCAGAATAATGGACACCTTTTTGTACAAGACTTAAGCGTTTAAGATCCCTATATAGGTCATTTTTAGACCTAGTATTGTGATCATGATAGACACTATTAGGTTGAAAAAGGTTATTTGAAAGAAAAATCATTATAGAGAATATGTATTGAGTGGTGGTGGTTAGTATTTTTAAATTGCGGAACAGGTTTCTACAAGAAGCTCTAGGGTTAACACCACTCATTATTCTGGTTGCTCTCTTTTGTGCGGTAAATATATTTTTCGCTAATGGTTGATTACCCCAAAATAACTATGCTATAGGACATGATGGAATGAAAATATCCAAAATACGCAGCCTTGGTAGTATCTATGTCACTAATAGAGGTGATTACACGGAGAGCGTAAGTTGCTGCACTGAGTCTTTTATGGAGATCTAATATATGCTCAGACCAGTTCAATTTATCATTTATTAGAATGCCCAAGAACTTGGTAAAATCACACTGTGTTAGGGGCCTATTTTGGTTACCGCAGCTTAAGTGAAATACCTTATTCTCTTGCTGAGCTGCATGAAATTGGATATATTGGTTTTTTTCAACATTAAGGGTAAGTCCATTGGACTTAAACCAGTGTAGAACATCAACAAGTACAGATTTACATTTGTTTTCTATTTCGCTGATTGTACGTCCTTCATCGTGAAACATAATAACACGGCACACAAGAAGCAGCAGCACCATAGCTTGAATGTAAGCAAGCCACTAGACAGCCACATAGAACTATTTTCAACATAATTTCCAGCTGAATGTATAATAAATCAATTAGTTTTCGAAATAAAAACGTTTTCTTTCCAGATGATAAGCTGCATAACTTGTAATTTCTCAATTCAAGCAGACGTAAATCCCAAGAACGACTTTATGTAACTATAGTAAACAAAATTAGGGCTAATGCATCTAGCAAAATATCAAATTGAACAACTCGTCCAAAATATGACTGTGGCGAACATGTTATATTTGGTCGCACGGCTGTCTGCAGGAGATCAGCTGTTCGCTGTCATTGAGTTCGTGTATCAGCCGCTGGGAGCGCTGACATGCTGTATTCTTTGCTTCGGCGCGTCGCCGTTGTGTACACATTATGTAAACTTTTATATTGATTATTCTGTTTATTGTATGCTGAGAACTTAGTATCTTTGTTGAAATGATGTAATCGACTTTCCTTGACTCTTGTAAAATGAGGAACAGTTTCAAGAATAAAGCTATTTTATGTAACCAGCGAGTACTCGCGCCGTGAGCATTTTGTTCACAGTAATTTTAAAACAATCGGCATTTTACCAATTTTAAATAGTCAGATAGGTATGTTTTCTTATAAACGCAACTAGAAATACTTATTTAGATATATTAGGCACATTACAAACTGTCCTTTGACTGTCAGAAAAATACTATACACGCAATCGATTCCGTAACTTTTAAAGGCGCAAGTCTCGCGGGTGAAATGTTAAACGTCGTCGAAATAAAATTTAACGCCACAAATCTCGCGAACTGCAAGACTTGCGACAGTAGTGTTGACTTTTTTCTATTGCTATACATTGAGTTACGTAAATTCCTTAATTGTTATTGACATTGTGATTAATTGAAAATTCTTCTACTGAAGTACCATTAGTTTACCTCGTTTCTTAGTTGTATCAGTCATGAGACTACTGTAACTTCATCATCATACATTCTATATGAGCTATTTATTCAGTTTGTATTATAGAATGTTCCAGAACTATTAATAACTATTTATTATTCAATTTTCACTGCTTTTAAACAAAGTTGTACTTTTTAATTCACTATGAGGTTCTTCATTTGAGCGTTTCAATACAGTAGATAATTTATCGAAATTGTCACTGGTATCCGTTCCTTCACTTCACCATCGGTTCGGATCGACTGCTGCATTAAAGCTGGAGGGAAAGGGATGTTCCATTACAACCCTAATACGATTAAGCTTAGAGAAACATCTTACAGCTTTGTCGTCGTCGTCATCATCATCATTATCTCGCAAATTATATCCTAGAGTTACATTGTCCATTATGCATAAAGAAAAAAGAAACCACTTTCATTACGTAAAAAAAGAAAAAAAAAACAAAGACAACTACTAACAATTTCATTTACTTCCGTTAAGGATTTGGTTCTGTATAAATCATTTTTTCTATTGTGAGCTATATGTTGGCGGAAGAAAACACTAATTCCAGACCGGTAACGCACAATAGCAAAAGAATCCGAACAATCGCGTCGGGTGAAATGCACAGTAATGACAATTTTACTTTAAAAATTGTTGGTACTTTCGAAGACATTCTTAGATTGAGACAGTAGAGCTCCATCGATGTCGTGGAGCTGGCAGGTAACTGGGACCTTTCCAGGAAGGGATAACAATATTAAAAATCAGTACTAAATGTGCACGTATTAATAATTCGTTCTGGTAAGTGAATCTAAAAATTTGAACAGGTCATCGTAAAAAAAGTGGAATATTAACAAGTATTAAAGTAGTGAACTTTCCTAAAAATTTAAAACCTTTTCTTGAAATAAAAAAATTAAACAAAAACCTGAAAATCTTATTAAAAATTAGTGACTAGCCTAAGCTAGTCATATATCACAGTAATATCACAGATGGTTACTGACAATTTTAGCGACTTGACTGTCGATGAAACGAACACAACGTCCAGTCCCCCCGCCGGGAATCGAACCCGGGCCCCCCTGCGTGGTAGTCAGCGACGCTGAGCTACAGAGGCGGACGAAAGAACTATACTAACAAACTTGCAGAGCACATAGTTGTTACGTCTTTAATAAGCTGACATAGTAAACAACATTTTTTTATTCCTATTTTAAAGTAGTTTGGACATTTTAATACCGATAGTTGAAGTTTGAGTTGAATTGAAATGACAATTTTGTGTATGTTTCAAAACTTTTTCGTTAACCGACTCCTTTCATGGCCGTATGTTTTAAGCCATCATGATACGAATATGGCCGCGGTGGAGTAGCCGAGCGGTTTTAGTTCTGCTTCGGCAGCGGCCGAGTGCACACGCGCCGGTGTGCTGGCTCCCCGAGTGTTTACGCCGCCTGCAGCTACTGGGACAGGGGCGGGGACTGATCAATTACGACGATACACGCTTCGTTTTCAATTTCCGTATGGATGCACTCGACCGCAAGTGCACGAACGCGTAGATTGGCTTTACGGAGAATTGGGTCTGAAAGATGAAGTACTCGCTTTTTCGTATGATTTCCTTGCGAATGCAGTGTTTGTGAAAGTCGTTAGTTACGATCCCTGTTTACGTGTCATAGAATTAACTCAAGGTACCCCCGAATTTGTGAATTACAGAGGCGAAATCTGCAAAGTATCAGTTTCTCATGCCGGGCTCGGTCTACGCAAGGTCCGCATATTTAATCTACCTTTTGAGATTGAAGTCGATAATATACGACAGGCCCTTTCTGAATATGGTGACGTGGAGATTCACGCGGAAACGTGGTCCGGGTTGAAGCATTTCAATGTGGATAACGGCGTGAGGATTGCTAAAGTGGATCTTAAAAAGCACATCCAGCCGCGAACTTGTGTCCTCGTGTGAAACCTGTCCGTAGGAGTGCACCCGCTACGGTGGATGTGCAGGACGTTATCAGAACCACGTATGTGGACATGCTGGTTGGAACGCCTGCCGTAAGCGCGGCCCCACCGAGTCAGGATTCCGGTAATTCAGCCTCGCTCCGTGTAGAGTCGGGGAGTTAACTTGAAGCGCGGCCTGTGAACCATCTTCGGTGGCAGAGTCCTGCACGACACTTGTCACTGGAGGCGGCGTCGGCACCGCAGCGGCAGCCGCCGCAAACGACAGGGACATGTTTACAACGCCAGGCGCGCGCGTCACCGCGAGGCAGCTGAGCCACCCGACGGCGCGAGCACTCCGCCCGGTAGTGCTCCGTCGAATTACAAATGGCACACGTCCTGGGCTGTCCGTCGTATATCACAAGTGCACGATAGCCTGACACACTGATAAAGGACGGTATGTGCTTCATGAAATCAATTTTTACTTGACGCACGCCATTCAGTACGGGGGCACGGGAAGTTGTTCTCCCACTTTTCCTCATGAACAGACAGAACACGACCGTAGGCACTCAGAACGGTAGTTCAAATACGCACATAGTGCACAAACCCATGCCTCCAAAAGAAACTTCTACATCAATCACACTACCATCATATCGCAAAAATTTCCTTGTCCCTCCTTTCTTCTACATTACGCAGACACGGATCAACATTCAAAAGTTTTACAAAAAATACAGGCGCAAGCTGAGACATGTATTCCGTAAAGTTCGTCTAATGGAATCTTAACTTGTTCAATAAGGAATCTATGAACTTCATATGCAGCAGGTTTCACAATTCCACGTTCAATAGTAAACTTCAAAGTATAGATATAGTGACCGAAGACCGGACTGGGTCGGGAGCGACTAGCGACGACCGACCGATCAAGCGTCGCCGCTAACGAGAAACACTCCACGAAACCAAAGAGACGACAATAACAACTAATCGAAAACAGAAATCAAAACGCAAGCCAAATCGAAACCGTGACAGAGCAGAGTACGAAGCCAGATAACCACTAAATATAGAAGGTAAACGGAGCGCAGTCAACACAAGACTGAGGAGCGAGCTGTGGCTCCGGGCCCTATATAGTGCGGCTCTCTGCGCAGATGACCTGCGCGGTAGGCGCGCCACGTCGTGCAGCGCTCTAGTGGCGATGGCAGCGCTAGAAGGTTGTGCGCGCCGCCTAACGGCTCCTGTCATAGTCCATGTGGTCTGGCGGGCTGTCAAACATATCGTTCCGGGATACCAGAATATCTCCTCAAAATCGTAGCCATATTCAAAACAACTTCATATTATCAACAAAACGACCAAATCCCAGCCACAAACACCAAACAAATACTTTAGTAGAGAAATTATCACCCAGTAACACGAAGACAAAAGATTTCACTGTCAGAATAAACAGAAACTTGCCTTGACATGAGCCGCGACGGAGCACAGCGTAAGCACAACCGCCCTGCACGACGGCCCAAGCCGGAATGCCTCACAACTTTACTTCGCGCTTGCCCCCGCGCTTGCCCCAGGTTCGAGTCCCGGTTCCGGCACACAATTTTATCTGCCAGGAAGTTTAATATCTTACTAACTGGCACTATTTACGAAATGATACGCACTTCATCACCATGCTGACATAAAGATTTAAGTAACTTGAGAATTAAATTTTTCTACCGATTAGTTTTTGTAAAATCATTTGTGAAAGATGGCGGGGCATGCGCCTCTATTCTGTTAGAACAGCGCGATTCCAAACTTGTTGGAGAAAATTGGCGGACGTTTCAGCTTGGGTATTTAGGAGCTCTAGTTTCTTCTATCACTCAAAACAAATTGCTGGGGCTTACAGACACCGGGCGCTCCTGAACTGATGTGATGCAAACACTATCATAGAAATATTGTACCGAGAAAATTGGTAAGTTGTCTTAAGAACACGTTACATAATGATTTCCTCAGAAGCAAAAATAGGACAATATTAAGAAATGCTTCCAAGGGCGAAGAAACCCTTTCTAGCGCCAAAGCTGAACAGCAATTCAATACTTGAAACTTGAAACATATGATTTTCCTGAAAAATTTTGATATAGAAAGCTTGCCATGTTGTCTCTAATAGGATCAAATTGGGTGACGTGGGAAGAGCTCGCTACATTCTATGTATATAGATTACTGTTGCCAAACGTTTGTAAACCTATTGGACCAAATTTCTATAGTCATCAATCACTACACTTACAAAATAAGTAAACTAACTGAAACTAACGACAACACATACCCATGCCAGAAAATTCAAATTCAAATGTTTGTAAATCTAGCGGATTCAACTGCTTAGTTATTAGTCCGTAGCTTACAAGCTACTTACACTAAGTTAAACTAACCTAAGGAAAACACACACATCCATGTGCGAGGGAGGATTCGAACCCCCGACGCGGGAGGCCGCGCGATCCGTAATGTGGCGCTCCAGACCGCTCGGCTATTACCGCGCTCCATGCCCGAAGTAGGACTCGAACTTGCGACGGCAAAAGCCGCACAGTCCGTAGCATGGCGCTTTAGACCACTCGGACATTCCGCGTTAAATGACATTTGAGCATATTTCTCGAAGAAGTGCGGACAAAACATCTAAAGAAACAATATCGTTTGTGTTGTCAGTGCCTGTGTGCATTCCTAATGTGAAAAGGCCGAATTAAAAAATAAATAAAAAAGTAGTTGTCTTTTTGTAATATGTTGATTTGACAATAAAAAATTACGTTTTGTTTTATAATATTTATTTCTCCCGACAACAACTCCAAAATTCTGACATTTTTATACATTCTCCAGATATTTTAATTTTCCCGTCTTCCAACCCTACTTTCGATGTTGTGAGTTTGTGAAACATCCTGTGTAGTGAGGTACGGGCAAAGGAAGAAGATGGAACAATCGTTAAAGTTCCCTTGATAGGAAAAAAATTTTGGTCTTCGAGTTGCAAGAACGTAATTTCGACAGCTGCCGTCAGTAGGCCTATTGTAATCACACTGCGGAATTTACCGATGGATTACAGAAATAATTTCAAGAAATGAAATTCTTTCACAACATTAACACGACTTTTATTTTTGTTATCGAAAATTTCTTTTGCCTTGGGGCAACTACCACCAATGAAAGTAGAAATTGTTATTTTGAACTTCGTAACAATACGAGATGCACGAATATTCCGTTCGTTCTATTGTTGCGGTTCCGTCATTATTTGGATAGCAGACAACGAACCTGCTTAGGTCGTGCTCACCGCTGTAACCGACGCGCGCTTGTTTCGTTCTTCGAGAGCTGCTGGCGTCTTTCTGAGGTAGGGAGGAAAGTAACTATGTTCATAATTTGTTCCTTTGTACTCTCTTTAGGCATAATCATCAGTGTTTTGTTTTAATGCATAATTTTCTTGATGGCGAAAAAGAAAAATATATGGCGCAAGGAAAATGTATCTTACGAGACTGGGTGTATATACAACTTTTTATGTCTCTGACCATAATAAACGCGTCGTTATCGCACAAACTGCTGCCGTTGTTTATCAGTACTCGTTTCTTTTTATTCGTCGACATAAAAGTGTTGCAGTTCAACTACAAATATCAAGGTTCTTATAGTGGCACGAAAAAAAGTTTTGCGTGTAATTTGTACAGACGCACTGGTATTTTGCAATGGCATTCTTATTTCCCGCTACTGTTGCAATCACAATCAATGCTTAATCGTGAAAAGTAGGAAGGTTTCTATACTCGTGTGCCGTCACGAACCAACTAATTGAAATTATGATGAAATAATATTTTGTCTTATAATTTAGTAAATGAAAGTTTAAATTCAACTTCGAGAAATGTTGTGTTTAATCAAACGAACGATAGCCACTTTCATTTTCGTGCTCTAACTTGCTAATCGCGGTCATGCTTCACTGTGGCTCAGTATGATGAGGAGGAAAAAAATACTTGCAGGTACACACTCGCCGAGAAAAAACGTCTGTCAAGTCAATGGCCTAGTTTACGTTATTTTTATACATGCTATTTTGTCACAAACTGACATTTTGAGCCCTTGGTTGTGTATGAAATACAGGATGATGCTTACAAACAAAATATTACGATGGAATTTTTTCGTGAATAAATGAATAGCACGAAAAAGTCTATCGTAAAAGTTTGTTTACAACATTTGTCAGTATCATGAGTTATATTTACGCTCCAGTAAGCAATTCCAATCGTCGTTTTGTATTGTAGGGCACCACGGAAACAATGACTTTTCGCCACAAGCAAAATTATTTGCATAATCAAAATGTAAATGACATGTATGTGGACGTGAACAGCCGTCTGACAATGAGCTGGAATTTTGACCGGTAACGACGCTATTTAGTAAATAAATAGCACGATCAAATGTCGTTGTTTGCTGTTCTTTTTTTCTTTTCTTTTTGTAAGAATCATCCTGTGTTTTTTATACAGCCAGTGACGAGACTCGTGCTTATGTTCGTTGAATTTCTGCATAAAAAGCAGACGGTTTACCGACTCTGGAGCGTACCCTACATTACTCGACATTATGTTCATCTACTGCTCATCCCCTCCATCTAGCCCCTTCTCCTCCACCTCCCCCACTCTATCGATCCCATGTATTCTCAAGTTCGTTCTATTACTCGGACACTATATCGTCAAGGTTACTACATAGATATAGTAGCAATCGGGCCGCGAGCATAACACCGGATCTACACATTGGAACCAACTTTCGAGCAAACATAGTTCATCCAACGCATGGATTGGTCAAGTAGCACTGGAACCAACGCTGGATCCAATATTGTTACGCCTCCATTGCTTGACGGTATTTCGATCAACCATCAAAGGACGTTGAGACAATATCGATACGCCGGCCACACATTGGCGCCAACTTAGACTCATTCTCTCTTTGTAGTCTGCTTGTCTCGAAACTGTGTTTTTTGTTCGATTGTTCCACATCGTCGTTTATTTTAAAGTTTTGAAATGTTAGTAAAAAGTACAGCTGTATCAGAACGAGATTCATCTGTGAAAGCAACTACAAAAATCGTCATGATACTGCAAACTTTAGGCATGATCATGACAATATGAAGTGGATTTTATGCTTTTCAAACTTAATGATGCTTTTGACAGACCTGATTGTTGAATGTAATTTGAAACATTAACAGTACCTAACGTTGCCCGTCAGAGCCTCACATACTGCTTTGCAAACTTCAAGCGCTATTAGTGATATTACTTAACGTGGATATTTTAAAAATGAAGTGTACGCTTTTGAAAATGTCACCTGTTTCAAGAAATCAGAGCTTAACTGTCAAAAGTCCTTTGACAGTGTATGTCCCCTCAAAAACGTATCTTTCTTTTTTCAATTCAGTCATTTGAAGGCGCAGTTCTAAATGTGAATGTTTAATAATTTTAATAATGGTATCTAAAACCTGCAATACTTCATTAACTTACTGATTTCGAGATGTACGGTATGAAGTGATACAAGTGTGATACAATACAATCATCTGAAAGAGCAGCTCTAAATGTGCAATTTTAATAATGGATATCGAATACTTGTGATACGTTTTTAAACATACTGATTTCAAAATGTATGGTATGAAGAGGTACATTACAACTGACCATATTCTTTCAGGCGGTTTCGTTTTTAGCCCACTTTAGGTTATGGTAGTAACATAAAAAGTGGGCCTTTGCGATCGCCTTTTGACAGCTCGAAAGTATAATGAAAATAATGACTTAACCGTTCATCTGACACGAAAACTGAATACACGACTTTATAGACGAGAAAATTCTCTACAACTTTGCTGCTTCCTTGTGGGTTTTTTCATATACCGCATCGCTTCAGAGATATTTACAAAAATAACGACGATTTGGTACTGTGTATAACGTGTTCTCACTTTTTATGCTATAACTCGCACCGTTTCAGAGATATTTGAAAAATAACGGCTATTTGAGACCGTCACTTCATTTTACGTCAACCGGTACAGGCAATGGAAATAAACTTGAAAAAGAGGACAAACTATAACGGCAAGACAGGTGATATTTTAACGAAAAAATATCATAATATGGGATATTAAAATAATAATTTAAAGAGGTAAAATTAAAAAAAGAAGGGTGTTTGTTAGCTAAATTCAAATATCAAAACATTTTGGCTGTTTGTTAAAATGCAGCCAGAGAGAATATTACGTGTTTAGTGCATAGATTTTATCACAATAGTAAAGACGTAAACGTATCGTCCATAATTTTTATTATCTTTTTTTCGAAATATTTGCAAATAATCATAAAACTACAAGAAAACCTAACGTGGGATGTAAAACGTGCCAGTGCGATTTTTTTTTTTTTCAATGCGTAATATATTAATTCGTACGCTGTTTACCAATCAGCCGCGATCTTTCCGTCAGATATGCTTACGTTGTCTATTGACGATGTCAACAGAATGATGGCGTCAAAGTGTGGGCGCTATCGCAAAAATATTGGCCAATTTTGGCGTCAGCGTTGTCACCAATGTGTGGTGCGGAGTTAACAAACTAGATCACAGAGTAAAAATATCTACCTCTGGAGTGAGCACAGCATTCTGTGCATCTTGTCAAGATTAAGCTGGTATTGTCAATTGATCTATGGACGACGCTGTTCGCTAATTCACACTAAGCATCACGTCTTGTCGCGTCACGGTTTTCACCAGCGTCGTTGTCTGGTAAATTGCCAATTGCTACGTGTGCGTCATCATGGAGTAGCATCTCCGATGATTCGTCGTAGAATTCGCAGAAATGGGAGAAATCGCAATTCGAAAGGATCAAATTAAATGTTTGTAAAGCTTATAGGACGGCACCCGGCACCATAGCCGTAAGTTGTTTGAACTTATAGGACTTAACTGAGAGTTCATCAGTCCCTAAACTTACAAACTACTTACTAACCAACTTATACAACACAAACATCCACGGCGGAGGGAGGATTCGAACCTCCGACGCGGGAGGCCTCGTGATCCGCAATGTGGCGCTCCAGAACGCTCGGCTACTTCCGCGCGGCAATGTGTAATCATAAACTGCTCTTTTGAAGTGTGACAAGGCACAACTAAATGTCGCAGCTATCAAAAAGTAGCAGTCACAGTTATCGGACAGTCACTGTTTATGTCATCCCCAAAACACACAAACCTGTCGTCCCGAGATCACGTGACCGTAACGGCAAGATATGTTGACAACACGAAATCTATTCTGCGCTTTTCAGTGCTCCCTCCAGAGTAATTTCTACTCTATGGCCTTTGGATGGGAGTGGAGACATGCGAGGGGGGGGGGGGCGGCTCCCTCTCACAGTATTAGGTCAATGTTCTACACTTTTTTTATAGCCAGATCCGAAGCGTGTTGTACAACAAAAGCCAAAAACGCCTTATACACTTTCAACGACGACGCCTATTGGTAGAAAGGTCATAACATTTAACATTAATTATACGCAAACGGCATGTTAAATGAAATACAAATGTAAATAAATAGGTGCAAAACATTTTGCATAAAAAGTTTCATGATGTATGTTGGTCTCTTTTACGGTCACTTTCGGCCGTGTCGTCACGTGAATATTCCCTGTGAGATGTAACAGTGCGAGATGAGCTCTCATGCTCCGCTGTGTCTGCATTCGATGAATTTTCAAAAAATGTTCAAATGTTTGTAAAGCTTATGGGACTTAACTACGGGGCTATCAGTCCCTAAACTTACTAACTAGTTATGAACTACTTACGAACTAGGACGGCACAAATATCCATGCCCGAGGGGGGATTCGAACCCCAGACCGTAGTGGCCGTGCTGACCGTGACTGGAGCGCCTCAGTCACCTCGGCCACCGCGGCCGGCGATGAATTTTCAATGGAATTATTAGCATGTACTATAATACAGTCGCAATTGCAATTTCCATGGCACTATCACGCTGCCTATACTCACGAACTTTCCTGTATTAGCATAACGTTCCTCGTCGTTTCCAGTGACACAATAGCATCGTCTGTGAGTTTCTTTAGATTTGCTATAGACATGTCACCATAGACATTGTGCTGCATCTACCGCATTCTTTACAAAACCGTTTCTCAATGCAACACTTGCAGCGATCATTCCTCTGGACTCACTCAACCACTGCATAACAACCAATACATGTTGTAGCCTCCGCAACATTTGCCGCATGTTAGATTGCCGACAATTCATGATTATTCGATATTAGAGTGCGGCGAAACCGAAACTTACGTAATCAATTTAAAATTTCGGTAATTTTACGTTATATCACAAATGACTAGTTTTCACACTTTTCCAAGATCCTGTACTAAGCCTTCTTGAGTGTGCGTAAGCCTAACCGCAGAAGATGACACAGCAGACGTACAGTTTTACTGCAAACATGCAAAGTAAATACATCGAAATGTTAGATCCTGGACATGAGTACCACGTACAGAATAAGCAGAAAGTGATAATTTGTTTGTTTATACGAGTAGCCTTTAAAATGTTTATCTTGATAGCACTAGCTTTATACCGACATCTCCAATTTCGTTTTTGCAATCAACATACAACTTTACATATCTAATTTTTCCTAATTACGCAATGCATAGAAGTTACAGCCAGTACATCAGCTTAAATTAGTCCCGCAGAAAGTATTTCGAAAAAAAATTCACAGTTCTGACCAACAGCATGATGTTGTCATTGTAAATTTACGCAAAACGAACCTGAAAAACTGTGTACCACATGATCAATATTTCCCAAACCCATATTGGTTATTAAAGAAGCCCCTCGCTCTCAAGGAAACACATTAATAAAATTTTCAGCGTGACAACATGATAACCCGTTTCATTCAGTACAATAGAGAAATGGATAAAATACTTCAATACAGAATAAGTTAAATAATTTCTAACACAGTAACACTACTCTATACGATTGGGTTATATTGTGATTAACAACAAAATAAAATGGTGGAACATACCGAAATTGTGATTGGAAAAAAATGAAATATTTGTAGACCTGTGGGACTTAACATCTTTGGTTCTCAGTCCCTAGGCCTACAAACTACGCAAACTAACCGAAACGTAAGGACAAACACACACATACACACATGCCTGATGGAAGACTCGAACCTCCGACGACGAGCAACCGCGCACTCCGCACCAAGGCCCCTTATGGCGATCGGCCACTCCACCGCGGTTGTGATTTCGGTTCAACAAAAAATTCAACTAGATCAAAATGTTCAAGACAACATAAAATTAGATATTAATAATAGAATAATGTTCAATAAGTCAGCCTAATAAAATAGTAAACAAGCTACATTACATGGGTAGTGCAAGTATCCAAGTCACGTAAATTCATTCGTCCGCCTCCGTAGCTCAGGCGACTGCGTCGCAGACTATCACGCAGGGGGCCCGGGTTCGATTCTCGGCGGGGGACTGGGCGTTGTGTTCGTTTCACCGACATTCAAGTCGCTAAAATAGTCTCAGCTTTAATCTAGATGACACGATCATTACTTGATCACGAACACTGTGCAATATGACTAGCACGCTTATGCTAGTCACTAATTTTGTAACAGAATTTTACGTTTTCTGTTTACTTGATTTTAAGGACGTTTTAAATTTGAAGGAAAAGGTTCCATTTATTACTTTAATCCTTGTTTAGTAATTGGCACATATTTTTCGATTACCTGTTTCTATTTTAGATTGATTTACCACAACATTACGTACAAAATACGTGAACTCAATCATGAAGTATCAATATTTAATCTCTAGATATCTGTATAAAAGCGAAAAGACACTCATTCACTCACTCACTCACTCACTTACTGACTAAACACGGAATCTGGGAAACTACTTCACCTATGAAGCTGAAATTTGGCAGGAATATAGTTTATAGGTAGAAGTAGTCCGCTATGAAAGGATTTTGGGATAGGAACGATAGTTCATGAGATGTTGTTGTTGTTATGGTCTTCAGTCCGGAGACTGGTTTGATGCAGCTCTCCACCCTACTCTACCCTGAGCAAGCCTTTTCATCTCCTCATAAGAACGGCAACCCACATCCACTTGAATCTGCTTACTATACGCGTCTCTTGGTCTCCCTCTGCGATTTTTACCCCACACACTTCCCTCCAATGCTAAATTTACGATTCCCCGATGTTTAAGAATGTGTCCTACCAAGCGATCCCTTCTTTTAGCCAGGGTATGCCAAAAATTCCTTTTCTCACCAATTCTGTTCAGTACTTCTAAATTGGTTATGCGATCTACCCACCTAATCTTCAGCATTCTTCTGTAACACCACATTTCAAAACCCTCTATTCTCTTCCTGTCCGCGCTGCTTATCGTCCATGTTTCACTCCCGTACAAGGCAACACTCCACACAAATGCCTTCAGAAAAGACTTCCTTACACTTAAATTAATATTCGATGGTAGCAAATTTCTCTTTTTCAAAAATGCTTTTCTTCCCATTGCCATTCTGCATTTTATATCCCCTGTACTGCGACCATCACATGTTATTTTACTACCTAAGTAGCAAAACTCATCTACCACCTTCATTGTTTCGTTACCTAATCTAATTCCTTCAGCATCGCCTGATTTTCTAAGACCGCATTCCATTATTTTTGTTTTGCTCTTGTTAATGTTCATACGTTCTCTTCAACACACTGTCCATTCCATTCAACCGCTCTTCCAGGTCCTTTGCTGTCTCTGACAGAATTACAATGTCATCAGCAAAACGCAATGTTTTTATTTCTTCCCCCTGTACTTTAATCCCTATTCCAAATTTTTCCTTGCTCTCCTTCACCGCCTTCTCGATGTACAAATTGAATAACATCGGAGAAAGGCTACAACCCTGTCTTACTCCCTTTCCAACTGATGCTTCCCTTTCATGCCCTTCGAGTCTAATAACTGCGGTCTGGCTTTTCAAAAATGTTTCAAATGTTTGTATAGCTTATGGGACTTAACTACGGGGTCATCAGTCCCTAAACTTACAAACTACTTATGAACTAACTAAGACTAAGGACGGCACAAATATCCATGCCCGAGGGGGGATTCGAACCCCCGACCGTAGTGGCCGTGCAGACCGTGACTGGAGCGCCTCAGTCCCCTCGACCACCGCGGCCGGCGGTCTGGTTTTTGTACAAGTTATAAATAACTCTCCTTTCCCTATATTTTACCCCTGCTGACTTCAGAATTTGAAAGAGTGTATTCTAGTCAACATTGTCAAATGCTTTCTCCAAATCTACAAAAGCTAAAAATGTAGGTTTGCCTTTCGTTAATCTATCTTCTAAGATACACGTAAAGTGAGTATTGCCTCCCGGGTTCCTATGTTCCTCCTGAATCCAAACAGATCTTCTCCGAGGTCAGCTTCTACCAGCTTTTCCATTCATGAAATATGACGTCATAAACAATGAAAACTTCCCCGTCTTTCGGCACGTGATACTATTATTTTATCAGTCCATTATTTGAGAAGGAGAGCACATAGCAACTTGCAACAAACTATAAATATAATTTCTAACCTTTAGAAAATTTAATCTCGCTTACTGATTTTTCCGAGTCCTTGCAGTAAAATTACATTTGGCATGAAGTTACAATTTATTACTCGTACACTATTAATTATATTCGCCAGATATGTTAGACTGTATATACACATACCACTCTACGTACGTATCATAGTACTACACACCGTTCATGACATATGGAGTCGTAAACAATGAGATCCGCGAAAAACTGCTGTATTAAGCGACAACACTGGTAATTTTCTCCCAAACTACTGGACTGATTTCAGTCACATTTGGTACACATAGTCCTTACGGAAGATAACGATTTCTGTAGGAGTAAGATCCATATTCGACACGTGGTTCAGGAGACATAACGTCATAAACAGTAGGAGTTGCAAGAAACTACCTCATAATGCGACGAGAATGAGTACTTAGCGACTTGCAACAAACTTTAAACACTATTTCAAACCTTTATTAAACTTTTTCTCGCCTACAACCACATCAATATACTGAAAGGAAAAACGTTTCTCGCTTACTACTTTTCCGCTGTTTATGAAGCAAAACTACGGCCTTCGATATGACGTTACAGTTCATAATTTCAACACTACAAATTGTAGTCGCATGAAATTTCACAGATAGTATAAACACATACTGATGAATGTACTTTGGAAATTGTATGACAGTAATTTATGAGATTTTAGGACAATAGCAGTGGCGTTCGTGGGAAACCGCTCATCACGCCATCAGGTTTTAATGTATTACTTCTTTACAACTAACTCTGTTTGGAACGGATTTTACCGACATACAGCACTTATACAAATGAATATATAACTGCACAATTATAGAATTTTACAACATATAATACAACTAATATGAGATCATATATACTGCGATGGGCAAAAAACCTGTCACATCCTGCACCATGTATTCCAGTCATCTTAAGGAAATTCCTGGAAATCTGATAGTAGTGTTGACAACGTTGAGCTCTGCAGCGCACATGGATGCAGGCGATAGCAATAGAATTCTATAGAGTTATAAGGAAAGGAAGGAACAGAACAGAGTACACCCAGCGAATAACCATTATTTACGACAGATCTGGCTTTAACCTTCAAGAGACTGCAGTTTCCATTGAGACTTGTATTTTCTCTTACGATTAATAAACCACAGGGCAATCTATTCAGTACTGTGGAGTGGATCTGGCATGCACATCTTTCTCACACTGACAACTTTATGTGACTTGTTCATGGGTAGCGTCACAAAAGAAATAATTTATATTAGATCCTGGACAAATAACAAGAAATATTGTCTATAATAAAATTATGAATGAATGTTACAAATCATTTGTATTTTCATTACTATCTTTCTTTGTTTGGATACTGTACGTAAAATGCAAGATAGTCTTATTTCTTGTGTAATCTCTAATAAATATAACATGTTATTAGAAAAAGGAGATGGACAGAGAGAGAGAGAGGGATAAGAGAGGTACTAACTCAAGGCTCCAGCAACGCCGGGTTTTCAGCTAGTCAACATATAAGATGGTGGCGCCTTAGCCAGTAAAAAATAAATAAATAAATAAAATAATGCATATTATATAGCTGGTCATCTTCAAATGTATAAACATACTTATGTATAGCAAGAAATACAAATGTAAAAAGGGGATTTTGTAATGCAGTGCTCTGAGGTGGGGAGAAAATGACAGTTCAAAGATTTGATAAACGTTTTTGACTGTATTGCGTATTGCATTTAAAAATACGACTATTATGGTTGTTAATTAAACATACCCACTATTGTACTCTTATGGTTCTGAGTTGTACTTTCAAGTGTTTTCAGTGTAGTGGTAAGTGTAGGAAAACATAAAACATCGATGCGATCCTATGTCACTTCTACCTTTGTAGAAGCAAAAATATCGTTCATAATTTGGTGTCCTGCGTTGTGTTCGATTAGAGGAACTTCTTCCCTCAAGGACCCACCAGTACCCGCAATAAATATACAGCTGCATTTACGCGCTATTTGCTTTCAGAGTTATGCAATGCATATTCATAAGTAATAATGAATAACGCGACAGGCATAAGGAGAAGAATTTATTTTCTATAAAACCAAATTTGCATATCTTGCAATAATGTGTTTAAAACAGTTGACTAACGACAAGAATGTAAATATCATACTTTATATTAAACAAAATTTGCATATCTTGTATTGTTGTACCATATTCTGTAGAAAAATAATCTTTGAAGGTTATTTTTGAATTGAAATATCTGCAAAAAACAATCGATAGTTAATCGATATATCAAGAGTTCAAAATTTTTATCGATACTATTGCATGTGTCAACAATCGATGTCTAAGTATCAGTACCTTTTCCACCAAGCAGCATAACACTTTTTGAAATTCGAAACCTGAAAAAGAAGCAGGAAGCAACGAACAACACAAAGGAAACAAAGCCGCGTAGGGAATACACGGACATTTGGTAATTGTTGGCAATGCAGTCAAAATAGTAGACAAACACGACTTCTATAGGTGTCTTCAGGAAGTACGTATCCTAACAAGACCAGAAACGACTACAATATAATGTCCGAGTAATACCAGAATGACGTCAACGAACAATGTTAGCCTATTTACATACTATGATGTCGTGATTTTCATTGCTGACAACGTAATAGTCCTGGCAGTTGTGGCGTTATAACTGCCCTTTTCTGCGTATGTTACTGCTTATGCACCATTTAAACATATAAGTCCCGTTTTCAAGAAACGTTTTTACTGCTGTTTGTCAATTGTACCATTGCCCCATGACCAGAGAGCAGGGTAGAATTTGGTAGCACTTGAATTATCAATAGGCAATGGGAAATTTTAATGCATGATAGAGAAGGTAACACCAGAGTGGCATAACTGACACCCTCATCCCTGGAATAGTTTAGTACTAGTTGCGGTGTCCGCGGTGGAGTGTCCAAGAGCATTGAGGCACTATGCTCCGATGCGCGAGACAGTTCCGCGTCGAGGATTCGAATCCTCCCTCGGGCATGGATGTTGACTTAAGTAAAAGTTAATTCATAAGTAGTTTGAAAGTGTAGTACAGTCCCATTAAAAAAAGAGCTTTTCACTACAAACACCTTAAATATTTCTTTCTATAAGAGCGGAGGGAAGCAATGTTTTGAAGCAAGTGCCTAATTATTATTATTATAATTCTGTTTTGCAAGAAGTTTTGTCGAATGCAACAAAGTAAAATTCATCTTTACAAATGAAACATTATAACTGATTTTTAATAAAGCAATACACTCAAGATCACCGTTGTTTGTAAATCTGTCGGACTCAACTGCTTGGTTATTAGTCCGTAGCTTACAAACTACTTAAACTAAGGTAACTGACCTAAGGGGAGACTCGAACCCCCGACGGCGAACGGCCGCGCGCACCGCATCACTATGCCCCAGTGCGGACGGCTAATCCATGGTGAGAGGTCCGTGATAGTCTTAAACATTGTGTTATTAAATCGAAAACCATCAATTAAAGTCGTTTATGACGTATTTTGTTCACCCCTTTTCATTATTCCACGAATGGTTTCGAATTCATCGTCGGATAGCTGTAGCCTATTACATGGTGTCCTAATCAGATGTTTGTTGTTTGCCTTGCTATGATGGCCGCGGTGGAGTAGCCGAGCGGTCTAAGGCGCCTCGCTGCGGACCGCGCGGTTGCTCGCCGTCGGAGGTTCGAGTCGTCCCTGGGGCATGGGTGTGTGTGTTGTCCTTAGGTTACTTTACTTTAGTATAAGTAGTTTGTAAACTACGGACTGATGACCAAGTAGTTTGGTCCAATAGATTTACAAAAGTTTGAATTTTTTGCTATGGTGTCCTATGGTGAAAAGATGTTAATAGATGGAAATATATAAGGCAGATGAGGAGGAATGAGCTTTGGAAATCAGAAATTACGTAAATATATCTTGAAAACTTTTTTGGAATTGGTTGTTATTTTTCTTTTACTATCCAGTAATGTCACGATAAACGTGTCTCGATTCTAAAAATACGGCAGAAAACAGTTCGGGTTTTATGCTAGACTAGTTTTATGTGATCCTGCTTCAGCACATCTGACCACTTGCAGTCACCCCCCTCCCATCCCCTCTAGCTCCAAGTAAATACAAGGTGTGTCTGAAACTTCTGATCTCCCAGAGGGCTCAGGGTTCTTTCTTGAGTACGTGCGTGGCGAACATGGAGCCCCGAGCTTAATGCAGTCATTTTTTTTTTCCTTCTTTCCTCCCTGACTGCATTTCCTTTCCCTCCCCCTTCTTCTCCTCTCCACCGCGGGACTGATCACTTCAGCAGTTTGACCGACCAAAAGTTCGGTGAATGGTCTCATATTTTACAAACCGCGCTGACAAGGATAGGTGCCCGCGCATACACATAGAGGCACATGTCAACAAGCGCCCCATATCGTGAAAAGGAAAGCAGTGAAGCGGTGGTGCACGCTGCGACCCAGCTAACAGTGAGAGCTCGTGTCAGTGGACGATGGAGGGAAAAAGGGAGCAACGTGTTAACATTACGTTTTGTTTCAAACTAGGCAAAAAGGCGACGGAGATTTTAGTGCATGGTGTTGAGCAATGAGTAAAACGTGTGTGTTTGAGTGGTTATGAAGAGCCAACAACGCGTGACATAATTCCTTCGAGCGATTCCACAAGAAGCGTTTGTTGAGTTTCCAACAGCTGTTCGACTGACGTCAGAACTGTATCGTAGCCGATGGCGATTACTTTGAAGACCAGTAAAGGTATTTTGTTGTTTCCTAAGACCATTCACCGAACTTTTCAGACGCATCTTCTATGTGTAATAAACAACAAGTTTCTTGTTTTGGACTCCTCCTCCTCGTCCTCCTCCGTTTCAGCACTAAAATTCGCAGTAATATTTAACTCAATTCAAAATGCTGCTGTCAGAGGATTTTCGGCATAACTGTAGACTGGGATACCACCCGTCCGCTTTGACCCATGACGTCATCAAGATGTCGGAAAACCCGTATACAGCATATCTTTACTTCTGTATTGTAGATACAAATAATCTGTAGTTATTATAGACAACAGAATGTACCATCGATCACAGGTCTTCGCCAAAAAAATCGCGACATCGGTGCTCACGTACGAAAAAAATTTCTCGGTTAACCTACACCTAACCATCAAAGACTGTTTTCTTTGTAAACAAACTATCGACTTTAACTCAACCACCACATAATCACTCACGCCTTCTACAAAGAAGCACGCACTTCAAAACTACCGCGCTGCGGGTCAAAGCTGATGGGCGGTATCCTCGTCTACAGGTGAGCCAGATGCACAGTGCGTAGTCGTATAGTGTTTCCTATTCTATCACACCGACATAAAAATATCATTTATTTGTTTATAATTATAGGCTGTTTTGAACATTTTGATTTGGCAGTTGATGTTTTGACGGCGTAATAGGAATTACGCGGCCGCTCCTATAGGATGTTAGTCCTCCCTCGGGCGGGTGTGTGTGTGTGTGTGTGTGTGTGTGTGTGTGTGTGTTTGTCCTTAGCATAAGTTTTAGGTAGTATCTAAGTATACGGACCGATCACGTAAGTAGTTTGATCCATTAGGTTTATTAACATTTGAAATTTTTTCCCGTTCTTTCATGCCTGCTGGATGACAATCTTTGAGTACTCTCATGTCCAAACACTTGTTCTGCGGAAGATGCTGCTGAAATTCGGTTGACAGAATAAGTACGGTAAATTGATCTTTGGACCTGAGTAACTGATAAAGACCGGAAAAATTAAAAAAGTAGTTAAAGATTATCATCTTAAGAACATATTAAAAAAATTGCAACGGTTTGCATTAGTAGTTTCGGTACGCAGTAATAATGGTTATTTCCGTTTCCACATGAAAACGCCATGAAAAAATGTTATAAACCGTTTAAAGCCAATACTAGACTGCACGTACTGTACGGTATTCAACCGATTTGCTGATTTTGGGTGAGTTACATGAAGTTTGTAATGTTTAAATTTAGACGGACGAAATTGGAGGCGCGTTGCGGAACGATTCTACCGTACTGCCGCCAACCTACATTCAGCGTAAATAGCAGAAAGATAAGATCAGAGAGATCAGGGCTCGTACGCATACATACAAACATTAATTTTTCCATCGCTCTATTTGGGAGTGGAACAGGAAAGCAAATGACCAGTAGTGGTATCGAGTATCCGCCGCCACGCACGTTTGGGTGGATTTCAGAGTATATATGTAGATGCAGATATCGGTAAAATTTAAAAAGGAGTTCCAGAATTTCATGTTAATAAGAAATGATAAAAATATGCGACGGTTTGAATTAGTAGTTTTGGTACTCTGTAATCATGGTTATTTTCGTTTTGACATGAACTGCTCATGAACAAATGGTGATGGTATAAGCCGTATAAAGCCCATAATAGACCACATGTAATGTACGGAAACAGATTTGTTGAATCTGGATGTGTTGCAGGACGTGTGTAACGTTTAAATTTTAACCCTGAGCTGCCGGCCGCAGTGGCCGAGCGGTCTGCGGTGTGCCAGTCACGGTCTGCATGGCGGCTGCGGTCGGGAATTCGAATCCCCCCTCAGGCATGGATGTTTGTGCCTTCTTTAGTGTAAGCTAGTTCATAAACAGTTCGTAGGTTTAGGGACTGATGACCCCTAAGCTTTACAAACATTTGAACCCTGAGCTGTAGAATAGCTACAGTATGACGATTTTTTGACGCGTATAGAATTGATCAGTAGACCGAAAGCTATCAGAAGACTTTACCGCTTATGTATGTGATCAATAGAATCCCAGATATCAGTCCCTGAATAATGGAATTTTCGCACGTTTTCGATCTTAGGTGCAATGTCGCCATCATGTGATAATCATCGTATTCAAGTTTTAAACCCTACCACTTGAAGCTTAGAGGAACATCTTACACCTTATCGTCGTCGTCGTCGTCGTCATCTCGCAAATTCCTGTAGAATTTTCGTGCGTATTTCAATAAAAAAGAAAAACATTCTCATATTCGTTGCGTATAAGAGAAGAAAAAATAATAAACAATTTCATTTACTTCCATAAAATAATTTAGTTGTGTATAAATAGATTTTATCTTTTGGGAGCTATATCTTGCGGGTGAAAACACTAATCCGCGTTAGGTCACGTAATACTGCGAAAAATCGCGTGGGTGCAATGCACAATACTGACAATTTAAGCTAGAAGAAAACTGGTACCATCGAAGACTCCTACTGCACTAATTAATTCAGACAGTCAACAAAATAGGCAGTTTCATTTACGCTGGTTGGTGTAATTGCTCCTCGACTGCCGTCAAGTATCAACTCGTGAAAGTTTTATCACCATCGTAGTGCTGGCACCAGGTGCGAACCTTACTACATCACTGAGTAATAGATACGAGAAAGAAGTACTTCATTTAACACACCAAATGCTGCAGAGACACGTATTTTTTGCGCCCATATAGGGGAAAGGATAATATTAAATATCGATACTTGATGTGCGATTTGAATTATGTACGTAATGTTGTGTTAAATCAGTCTTAGAGTAACGGGAATCGAAAAATATATGCCAAGTACTAAACAAGGATTAAAGTAATAAATTAAAACTTTTGCTTCAAATTTAAAACGTTCTTAAAGTAAACGAACGTAAAATTCTGCTATAAAATTAGTGACTAGCGTAAGCGAGCTAGTCATATTGCACAGTGTTCGTGATCAAGTAATGATCGTGTCCGCTATATTAAACCTGAGACTATTTTAGCGACTTGAATGTCGATGAAACGAACACAACGCCCAGTCCCCGTCGGGAATCGAACCCGGGCCCCCTGCGTGGTAGTCAGCGACGCAGTCGCCTGAGCTACGGGGCGGACGGAAGAATTTCCGTTACTAAAGTACTTGCACTACCCATAGTTGTAAAGTACCGTATTTACTATTTTATTAGGCTGAAATAATGAACATTATTCTATTATACATTTCTTATTGTATGTTGTTTTGAACATTTTGATCTGTTAGTTGAAGTTTTTGTTGAACTGAAATCACGCCGCAGCTCCTCCTATTTGAGGTTCGAGTCTTACCTCGGACATGGATATGTGTGTGTGTGTTTTGTGCTTACGGCGAACGGCCGCACGCACCGCTCCTATAACGAGAAATTACTTGAAACAGCCTGTCCCTTTCTAACTCAGTCGGTCACCACTAGTGCATGTATTGTAGTCGTTTCTTAGTTTCGTCGCCAGTAACTTTCTTATCTTGTATTTTCGTACGCTACTTCTGTTCTCGGCTATTACGCCATGGAAGTGATAACAGAAAATGGGAAACCGTGTCTTGTCAAGGATGGTCATTGCAATTGTATCCACAAAAAGAAAGAAAATTAGAGTAACCTACCATTGATGTGTACGATTTACCTGTCATGTTACGACTGGAGTTGAAACGTGGTTGACGTTTCATAGTAACAAAGATGGAAAAATTCCCATAGCTCTTAAGATATGCATTTTAAATCCCATGTTAATGGACGTTTTCTTGTGTTGGTCTACACTACTTCCACCCAAAATAAGGCAAGCAAAGAGCGTGCAGCAGAAGAAATGTTTTCTCCAGTATCCAAGGTGAACATGACTTCCCACAGTACTTGGGGTATACGATTTAGAACCCAGTGTTCACTAGAAACGTGTTCTATGTTTTGATGTAAAGAACTTGTGGCACCTTCTACGCTACACGAATAACGACTAAGTACATAGTGCATTCATTATTGGTTCTGCAATTACGCTCCATTTTTGAACCGAATTTTTTGGGTTTCTCGGAATGCATGAATCGTACGGTTGTAACTTGACTCCTTTGCTGAGGATGCTGAAAGTGAAATCTTGTGATTGACTACGATGTCAGTGTGCTACGAGACAATTTCCCCGACTTCTCCAGAGACACCCAGCTCGAACTATTATGAGTTAACACGTTAAGATCTGGGAGGTAGGCCTTATAGCAGGCCAGTGTTTTTATTATTTTTTTTTCCAAAATATCGCAATTTTGGAATGGTTACAGGTAAACTGTTGTAGTTTTTTTGCTTTCCCACTGTACCTTAAACTTTAAAAAGAAGTAACACATTCTAGCTACAAACTTCAATTATAGTTACACTATTATCACAAGATAGTAGCTGAAAAAAGGAAAATAAAATGTTGCAGTAGGAGTTATTGTACGTAGAAAGAAAATTACGCTTGCTTGTTTTATAAAAACAAACTTATTTACAAAAATCACATAACACAACTCAATTAAATTAAAGAACAATTTTTTATCATAAATTAGCGATGTATGTGACAAGTTTCCTGTTGAGACGTCAATAACGTCATGAAGCTCTTCTTCTTGAAAGAAATAAGATATATCTACATTTAGATAAACTGTATTATCGTTAGAATTTTACAAAGGTAGATTGGTTTGAACACCACTGTGCTTTACTAGGCATGGTCCTGTTTGGAGGTGGAATGCCGCTGCCTTTCTTCGAACTGACTTAACCAGACATGGGGGACCTACAGTTTAACGTGTGTTCCCAACCACGGTGCAACACGATATCTTTCACATCAGCAACAGTGCTACAGGTGAAAGAAGTGGAAAGTGACAGATAAAAGTCCAAGGACCTGGCGGGGATCGATCACGCAACCTTTGGATTTCTAGTATGGCACTTTACCACGATGCTACCGAGCCACACATTTACATTACACGAAAATATCACAAAGTCGAGATTACAGTAGATAGGTTATAATTACCTGCATTATCTCTGTCATCTTCGAAATTGTCGCTAAATTTTCCTTCAGATCGCGGATCACTGAAGAGATCAAAGAGGCGTCTGCAGGGTGTCATTGAATTTACAGCACAAATAATACGTGTTACACGCTTTTGGACTCTGAAAACTTGCTTGACTTGAAGAATTACCTCAAAATATTATACCATACGGCATTATGGAATGAAAGTAAGCGAAGTATGCAAGCTTTTTCATTTTTATTCCCATATGTCTGATAACACTCGTATTGCAAATACAGATTTGTTAAGTCGTGTCTGCAGTTCTGTGGTGAACACCTCCCAACTGAATTTATTATCAAGGTGTAATTACAGGAATTTTATACTGTCAACCTCTTCTATCTGCTCTTTTTCATACTTAATGCATGTACTGGGAATCTCTTACATGTTCTGAACTGCACGTAGTGAGTCTTTTCAATATTTAATGTCAGTGAGTTGGCTTTAAACCTTTTATTGATGTTAATGAAAATATCATTGGCAGACCTTTCTAAAACTAAGCTCGACGTGCTATTTATTGCAATACTTTTATCATCTGCAAACAAAACTAACTCTGCTTATGGCAGTGTAACTGATTAGATATCATTAATGTACACAAGAAAAAGCAATGGATCCTTGTGGAACACCACTCATGATCTCTTACCAATCTGATGATGCCTGTTGGCTTAATTCACTAGTCCCTTGCACTGATGCCCTTTGTTTCCTGTTAGCAAGGTACGACTTACACCATACTGCAGCAATTCCTGTGACACCATAAAATTCTAATTTACTTAAAAGGGTGTTATGGTTCACATAATCGAATGCCTTTGATCAATCACAGAAAATACCTGCTGCTTGTAATTTACTATCAATGAATTAAATACATTCTCACTGTAGGTGTAAATAGCCTTCAGAACCTTTCAGAAATCCAAACTGTGCTTCATTTGAGGTTAGGTGGTCGTGAAGCTGCTTGTACATTACATTTTCTAGAATTTTTGAGAGGGCCAGTAAAAGTGAAATCTGTCTGTAGTCTGATGGTATTTCTTTATCTCCATTCTTGAATAGAGGCTTAATATCTGCATATTTTAAAAAATCAGGAAATGTTCGTTATAATAGACTGGTTACACAAATAACTTAAAATTTTGCTAAATTCACAAGAGCATGCTTTAATTAACTTTGTTGATATTTTATTGTAACCACTAGAATGCTTTGTTTTTCAATATTTTATTGTGGAAGTTATTTCTCGTGGTCAAGTGAGTGACATATTCATGTTCCTGGAGTTATTAATTGTAAATGCTAGTTTCAAATATTCAATGGGATTATTTACTGACCCTGTCAATCCCATACTGTCATTAACAGATATAAAATACTTGTTAAATAGATTTGCCACACTATGCCAATCAATTACTAGTGTATCATCTACTTTTAAAACTATCAGCTCCTGTTCCTTTATGTTTCTAAGAGTATCCTCTTTCACTATGTCCCATATTGCTTTTAGTTTGTTGTCTGATTTTAACTTTTTCTCATAGTGCATTTGTTTAGATATCTGATTACTTTTATAAATATTTTACAGTATTCCTTATATTTAGCTATGTCATTATCATTGAAAGTACTCTTAGCTTATATACATTTTCCTTTTTTGTCTTGTATGAAGTCTTTATTCCTTGTGTAGTCCATGGTTTTACTATAGACTTCTGTTTAATTTGGATTACTTTTAGAGGAAAACAGTTTTCAAACAAAATACTGACATTATTAAAAATATGTTATATTTTTCATTCATGCCACGAGCACTATAAACATTTTTCCAGTTCATATTTTTGAGCAGTTTTATAAAATTATCGATTTTGGTGCATTGACTACTCCTTGTATGTAGATTTAGCAGTCTTCATAATCTGCTTAGTATCTGTACCTAAAAGGAGGAGCTGCATATCATGATCTGAAAGGTCATTAAATATTAGTTTTATGATTTGATTTTTTCCTTTGATTTGTCTATAAAAATATTATCAGCGGCTGCACTAGATTTAATTATCCTAGTTGGAAAGTTAACAGTATGAGTTAGATTGAAAGACAATGTTACTGACTGCAATTAATGTTTACTGGAAGAATGAATAAGAAAATCTGTATTAAAGTCATCAACAACCAAGATTTCTTTTTCTTCCTGTTGAATAATCCAATAGGGCTTCTAGATGATTTAGGATTGGATTAAAATTTCCTGATGGTGCTCGGTAAATAGTTACTATTAATAGCATCTGTTATGGATCTCTACTTCTGTTGCACAAACTTTGAAATACTGCCCCAGACAGAATTTATTTATATCAATATTCTTGAATTTATAGCAGATTTTAAAAAAATGTGGCAACTCCTCCCCCCACTCTACTGAAATATGAAGCTAAATGAGATACTGAAATTTTTAACATATTTATACCAGTGATCACATGATCTTCAGAGTGGCAAATCATGTCAATAGGGTTAAAGGACTTCATTTCATCAACACAAATGAGTTGTTCATCAAGTTCATTTCTGAGCCCTGGGATGTTCTGATGTAATAAAGATAACTGATACTGCATACTAATGGTATACAGTAATGTTTGAATAAAGAATTCCTGGCAGATTCTGAGTACTTTCTGTTAAACATTATTTGCTAAAATCTCTCCTGTTTGTTTTCTCAAACTAAGATTGTTTTCAAAGTTCTCTGAAAACTGGATTTCTTCCCCTCCCTCCCTATCCTAAAAAAGGCATCCGTGTGACACCTGTAATGAACCCAGACAGTTTTCCCTTTCCTTTTGAAGTAAAGGCCACGCCTAGTATAGTCCCACCTATAGATGGCAGACACAGAAATCAAACCAATATGGGACCCATCTCTGACATGAGCAGCCATTCCAGCTCCAAGTTCACTATCCTGACAGAAGACTTCAAATGAGGCCGATCATGGTGTCTCAAACCAGTCACAAATCCCACACTAGTGTGCTTCGTTGCTGATGCCAACTTCATCTATGGAGTATTCAGAGTCTTTGTCAATGCCATTTTCCAGACCACCCACTATAACCACGGCATCCTCCTTTGTAAAATCTTTTCATAAAGAACCTACATCCTCTGTTACCTGACCCAGACCCACATTTGGTTCGAAAAAGTTGTGACCTGGTACTATGGACTTAGCTCTTCCTGCAGTAGTTGGCCAGCACCTCTACCATGAGAGCTATCTAACAACAGGACTTTTTTCTTTTCACAAATTTCCCTACATTTTTCAAATCCTTCTTGAAAGTTTGTTGTGCCCTTTCTACAGCTTCAGCTACATGTGGCTCATCAGATTATGACTGAGTCAACAGCTCAAATCTATTTTTTTTTTCAGATTAATGACAAATCTGTCTGTCCTAAGCCTGTTCCTCCTGTTACCTGTTGCCACTTCCCACCGCTGTTCACACTTCTCCCTCTTTAACCTGCTCAGGTTCTCCCTTGCCATTTGTAATTCAGCTTAAAGAGCTGCAATTTTCCCCTTCTGCTCCCCTATTCTCCTATCTCTAGAGCAGCTCCTGCAAAACCACTGGTGAGCCTCATTTATCTCCCCTTTCCCACGCCACTACATTCGTCCCAATGAAAGAACCGACTAAAACTATCACACCACACCCCGGAACTAACGATCTTACGGCATATCACACACTTCTCATCCATGGTAAAAACAGAAATCTTAAACTTGATTCATTATTTACTGAAACGTAAAAGTTACAACAAGAGGCACTTAAAAAAACTGTTCACACAAGTTTAAATAGGATAAACTGAAAGGGCACTGAATAAAAAACTCGCTCACGAAAACAAAATTTAGGCCTGCAAACACGGATATGAACACACTTTTGCTAAATCACGAAATTTTAATCTACACTGTTCTATGTTTATTTGTGGTTGATAGACTTAGTAAACCTTCACTACTATATGCAGCGAGCGAAATAGAATAATGGGTAAATAGATAGATGTTTTAGTCGCTGTTTTTACTTGCTGCAGGCGAGAGAAGAAAAATACACTTTTTACACCGTTTAACTTATTTAACACTACGCTAACACTTCCACTAATGTAACAACACTTACAACAACTTGAAACGTTTAAGAATAGCTTGAGAACAACAGTTTTTGTGACTATTTACTGCAGAAAATACTCGAACCTATGCGCGGGCGCAGTGTTGTGTGTAGAAACGGAGTTGGGCCGATAAATGCGTAATTAAAGTGACGCTCGCTTCAATTACAGTCATTTGAACCCCTTAGGATAAGGAAAAAATTCCAAATTTTCCACGCAGACAGGTGAATACTGGAGGAATGCAACAGTGTTCTTAGCAAGTACAATACGTATTGTTTGCATAAAAATAATTATTGAAACTAATACTTTTATGTGAAATAAAAGTTGACATAAAAAAGTTAGTCGCCTGCCACTTTTTTGTTTTGTGGTCAGGAAATTTTCGTCACCGAGAAAGTTGTAGATAATGAAATGACCTTTTCTTTTTATTTAAACAACTTTTTTATAACACACCTGATTTTTTTCACAAATTTGGATACAATAGAGCGTTGGAACTTCCTAAATTCTACTCGTTACTTTCAGCGAGTTTGCCCACCAGCGAGCACAGATTCTGTTACGCACTCACCTTGTACTTTGTGACCCATATTGATAAACATTTGTGATAAAATTATCACTTAACACTTTCCATTTTATTACTAACTAGCTGAGCAGCTCCGGTTTTGCACGGGTACTGTTTAAATTACTTTAAATCGAGAACTGCAGAACGTATCGTTATGCGGTTTCTTTCAATGTCTTCGATATAATCCAATGTTCAGCGTAGGCTATATTAAATGCTAATACGAAAATGATGAATAATTCAAATAAGAATAATAACGTCGAATGGTTTACCACATCAGCACTTTCATGACCTTTGTAGCGTAAACAATGAAACCTGCGTCAAAGTACATAGTATAGAAATAAAACACACGATGATATATAAACGCGACATCATATGTCTTAACTTTTACAGATCTCCCACAATCACTATATCTGTAGTCTGAAGCCAGCTGACTCCAGCTGTTAGTTCTGCAAGTTTGTACTATGTACCCTTATAGTTTATGCTCCATATGTGACTAAGTGCAGAAGCGGTAAACGATTCTACGATATGATTCTTATTTTAGTTTTTCATATATTCGTATTGACATTAAATATAGCCTAAGATTATCCCAGGATTCTAAACAAGAAATTGAATGAAACCGCGTTAACTATACGTTCGGTACTCATCCAGTTATAAAAGATTAAAGGAAAAATGTGCTATTTTATATAATAGTATGATTTGCTACCCCAAGCTGAAATTTGTAATTATTTATGGCAAGAATAGATTGTCAAAAAGGAATACCTTAAAATATACGAAAAGGGAATTGACGGCGAACTCAATGAACTACCCTGAGCTCGCAGCTGTGGCCGGCTGGCGCTCGGCCGCCATGTTGGTTGGGTGTCGCGCTCTCAGCCGGCTTCATTCAACTGTCATTGTAAGGCCTCTCTCTATTATTCTGTACTCGCTGGGCCGTGTTCGTGCTTATGGTGATAACGAACATAAACTTTCCGGAGTTTTATTTATGCTCGTGTGTTTATGCAACGCGTTGGGACCAATGCATTTGCTCTGAAGTACCTCCCCAACTCCCGTGAAGTGACAACATGTAAGTTTTGTCACTTTCGTGGTGCTGGTACCTTGTGCCTACCTTCTTAAGCCACAGAGTGATAGTTACGAAAAATATCTACTTCATATACCACTATTAACAACTGCATAGACACTTCTGTGCCACCTAGCGAAAGGTATAATAGTTAATATTGAATATCGATACTAAATGTTGAGTTCACTTATTTTTATTACTATTTGTATTTAATGTTCTGGTAAATCAATCTAAAATTGAAACAGGTCATCGGAAAAATTGTGAAATATTAACAACGATTAAAGTAGGAAATTAAACGTTTTTCTTAGTCAACTACTCGAAAATCTAAAAATCTCCTGCAAAATTAGTGACTAACGTAACTGAGCTAGTCATATATCACAGTCATATCACAGATGGTTACAGACAATTTTAGCGAGTTGAATGTCGATGAAACGAACACAACACCCAGTCCCCCGCCCGGAATCGAACCCGGGCCCCCTGCGTGGTAGTCAGTGACGCAGTCGCTGAGCTACAGAGGCGGACGACAGAATTAACTGTACTAAGAAACTTGCGCATCGCATTGTTGTAAAGTCTTCGCTACTTTATTAAACTGACATAGTAAACATTTATTTATTCCTACTTTAAAGTTGTTTGAGCATTTTATTACGGATAGTTGAATTGAAATGACAATTTTGTGTGTTTCAAAACAGTTTTGTTAACCGGCACCTTTCATGGCCGCATGTTTTAAGCCGCCATGATATGAATATGGCGGCCGCTGCCAACTAAGGTGTGTGTGTGTGTGTGTGTGTGTGTGTGTGTGTGTGTGTGTGTGTGTGTGTGTTGTCCTCAGCATAAGTTAAAAAGTTTGTAATTATAGGACCGATAATCTGAGCAGTTAGGTCTATTAGATTTATAAACACATGAACAGTTTTCCCCGTCCATTCATGTCTGCTGGATGTTATAACCATTCAGTGCTCCCATGTCCAAAGACTCGTTCTGCGGAAGAGACTGCTTAAATTTGGATAACATGTCCTCTGCAACTTTCAACCTTAGTTTCCCCAGTAAATCGGTCGTGATATCTCATGTGTTTCATATCATAGTGGTCTTCTCTCGTTCATAAGACTAATAAGCTTCTCTGCAGCCCTTGTTGCTAATTGAGTGCGATAAACGTCCATACATTAACAATAATACATACTCGCTTGCAAAACCTACGTACGACTACGTCCTACGAATCCCATCTCTTTCTGTGCATTTGGTTTTTGTTGAATGTTTGTACTATGATAAAATATGTAATCAAAATACTTACATTAGATACAATAATATTTAACTTAGATCTCGCCGAAGCTTTAGAGGTATCTGCTTTCGTGCAATATTATCCTCCCAAGAATCCAGCAAAAAAAAAAAAAAAAAAAATAAATAAAAAAATAAAAAAAAAAAATAAAATAAAATAAAAATAAACACCGCTGGAAATTTTGTAAAAATGCATTTTACCACAGACTGGAGAGAACTCGAAAACTTGGAATCCTGCGTTAAGGGCGGCGAAAGACGCGAGTGAATTACGTAGACCAATCAGAAAATATGTTCATATAACCACATCTAATTTATTTTCTTACACACTGTACAAAATATGTACTTTCCTACTTGGTTTTAAATGTGTGGAATAATGTATTAACTTGAAATTTCTTCTTAAACAATCTAATCTCTACGTAATATCTGTGTACAAAACAGATAGGACAAATATCTTAAATTTTCATCTCTCTTCCTTTTCATTGAAACTGGTATAGTTCTTCTGGATATTTAACTCAGTTCAAATAAAAACAGCGATGATATGATAAAAGAAATAAATGCATCATTACTGCGAATTTTACAAAACCGTCTCAATCCAAGAATAAAATTTGATTTGTGGAAAAGCAAGAAAAGGATAACGTAAAATCTTTATGAATACCTCCAGTAAATTAGAACTTAGGACAAAATGTTTAAAATTAGTGATCTGGAACCAAAAGAAACCAGCTAAACACTTTTCACTTCTTTAAAATGGATGAAACTGTAGTGAAGTAACTAAGCTACTGACGTTTTGATTCAAGGAAGTGTTAATTGAAATTGAGATCTCCACACCATTTCAAATCCAGACCTTTAATTTCGCTTTATGTACCGGATGTGGACATTCTATGCTATTACCATCACGCAATAGAGTAAATACTTGAACTAGTTGGCTGGTGGAGGGGGTTGGCTACCATCCCCACCCTCACCTTGGTCGTCGTTGAGCTATATAAGAGCGCTGCGAGCAGGACTCTGCCTTTTTTCCCGCTGTAGCAGAAATGGATCAGGAGCAGCCCCTCGACTTGTGTGAGTATACGCTGATATGTGTTTCAGATACGCTAATCGAAGAATTGCTGGTTTTTACATGATTACTATACGCTAATGACTCTTTTTCCCCCAACAGCTTTGAAGAAGCATCAACCTACATCGATAGAGGTGGTTGACCTCACTGGGGGAGAGGACTCTTGTAAGTATAAGCACTTATTTTTATATCAATGAAGTATTTACAGCACATGCTAAAACATATTTCGAATGTATGCTATATATCTAACCATGATGTTTCTATTCTCGATTTATTAGACGAAATCATTACAATTGATGATGACGAAGAGGAGAGGGTGACGCCAGCGTCACCGTCACCCCCACCGTACGGCGGGGGAGATGCTAGCCAGCCGGCTCCGTCATCGCCGGTGCCGTCTACGGGCGGGGGAGATGATTGTGAGTATTTGTGATTTTTTTCGAGCGGATCATATAGGGTGTAGGCTAGTTCTCTTTACATATTTCCGGTAGTTATTTAGATTGATTCGAGCGCATGGTCTGATAAAAAAATCTCTCCGATTGGTCTGATTCCGCGGTTAGTACAGCATGGTTTTATATGTGGATTTAAATGCTTCCTCACCTACAATATTGCTCGAATGCTTAATTCTAGGAACCTTATGTCGTCTTAATGGATGAGTTTAGACGTGTATATTAGTCTTAAAAGATGAAGTATTGTGTATACCGTGTTTTAAAAGATATCGCAGTCTATGCAGGTAAACTTGATGTTCACCTCATTCCCGCCTTTTATCTATCTCAGATCACTCAGCGGGGGAGATGATTGTGAGTATTTCTGTGATTTTTTCGAGCGGATCATACAGAGTGTAGGCTAGTTCTCTTTACATATTTCCGGTAGTTATTTAGATTTATTCGAGCGCATGGTCTGACAAAAAAAATCTCTCCGATTGGTCTGATTCCGCGGTTAGTACAGCATGGTTTTATATGTGGATTTAAATGCTTCCTCACCTACAATATTGCTCGAATGCTTAATTCTAGGAACCTTATGTCGTCTTAATGGATGAGTTTAGACGTGTATATTAGTCTTAAAAGATGAAGTATTGTGTATACCGTGTTTTAAAAGATATCGCAGTCTATGCAGCTAAACTTGATGTTCACCTCATTCCCGCCTTTTATCTATCTCAGATAATGTTTCAAGGTTTTCTGTCTGCTTGAGCTATTTTTCATTGTGTTTGCAAGTGAATCGGATATAAACAAGATCAATAGAGGGATTCTATTTTCAAAGTTCGACTAATAATTATTTGCAGTCTATCAGCTTCTATATAGGACTGTCTTATTTTAACTAATTAGATGTCCCCTGGCTATGATTAAAAATGTGTAATTGGATTTGTTTCTATCTTTTTCCAGTGCTGTGGATGGATCTGGAGGAGGCACTACGGTTGAGGCGGTGGCTGGATCTTCTTAAGCGATAATAATTTTTGTTATGAAAGAAAAAAATAATAATAAAATTAAAATAAATAAAAAAGTAAGTTTTCACTCTTACAGAAAAAAAAACTCATCGTCAAATGAGCTCTGTGTACGTTATTAATAATGAGATGTAAACAATTGTTTATCCAAGAACATCGATCTCGTTTGACACTGCATTTTTTTTTCTCTATGATGAATAATTTTTCTCAAGAGTATTTCATAAAATAAAATCCTGATCATAGCAATACTTATAGAAAATAATATATGTACATCATGCGGAAACATCTGTATTGCACGCGCTCTTCTATAAGGGGAGACGCAATTACACACTTATTGGCCATAGCTTCAGTGTTAGGCGTACGTTATGGCTCTTAATTGAAGCTTTGGAATTGTTGTGATATTTAAAAAAATTGTGGGGGTATGGAGAGTTTCAATTAGCTCAAACTGTGTGTTTGTTTTAAAGTGATTAAACATTATATTCTCTTATTATTGCGGGGCTGGAAGATTTGTTTTCATGTGGAATACTGTGTGTGTGTGTGTGTGTGTGTGTGTGTGTGTGTGTGCGTGGTTTGAGGCTCCGACTCAACCACACTTGTCTGTGATAACGGATGTTTCCTGGAGGAAGAGTGTTATTGTCAGGGGATGGTCTGTATGGGAGTATGTTTGTACAGGTGCGCTGTGTTAGGGGAATGCCGTTACCTGGCTCTTAAGTAGGTGCTTGCAGTTGGCACCTGTTTGAATGGGGTGGGTGTCGGCAGATCCTGCTTGGGTAGCGTTTTCCAGGAGGAATTAGTTGTCGTTTCTGAAATGTGTGTGTTATCCACAGAACTATTAGGAGAATACCGCGTTTGTTTTAATGGGTAACGCGATCGTCTCTTAAACATGCCAACATCTCGCACCACACCGCCTGGCCCGGCATGTGTTTTGGAGTGCTTCAGGGACGCGGTATAGCTGTCAGCGTCTTGGTATGGATGGGGGTTTGGTTAGGTGATTTAAGCCTGGGTATTTACCTTCTTTTGGAGGCGTGTTTAATCGTTTGTTTAGTCTCTAAAGGACTGCTCTTGGCATTCGATAAAAAAATTTCGGGTGTTGTATTAGTAGATATATAAATATAGGAAAAGAGGCCGTTGTTGGTTTGAATCGGTCCTTGTTAGCTGCTCTATGCGTGTCAATAATTTTTACGATGTAATTGGGTGTGCTACAGATGTTCATCGAGAGTATAGATTTGTTTTACACGGTGGATTACGGTGACTGTTTGTGCTCGAATGCTTTAGGTATGTAGTCCATTGAATGACAGAAATACTGTCTGGTGGAGTATGCAATGCAAAAGAGGTGCATGATCAATCGGTTAGATGTTCGGAAAGGATCTACCAACAACGTAGAGTTAGCGAGTTGAAATATGTGCTACAGTTGCATTGCGATTGAGTTCTAAAGAAATCGCTTTAGGATTATGCTCTTAAAACTTTGCGCTGTGTACGTTACGAAGTATTGTCTGTTTGATCGCGTGTTAGTGGTGTTTAATTTAACTAGTTGTATGCGATGGTAAATTATTTCCGATCTTTTAACTTATAATTACGTAGTAAATTCAACTAATTCGTCATGGAGACACTGAAACGTTACATGACGGCAAACTGGATCGAAAGTCGTCAAGGAGACTCTGGGGAACATCTCGATGAAATCGTTTGGGTGAAGATCCTTTACCACATCATGCAGATTAAGAATGGCTGGATGGATGCTGTACATTTTTAGCATCGGAGAAACCGTTTTTCAGAGTTTAGGAATGCTGGAATAACTACAGAAATTCCACAAGAGTGGGAAGAGCATATAGTGTTCACGAAAGATGACATGGGTTGAGCGTCATATTAGATTTCGAAGGGTACTAAAAACGAATGGTATTTTTACACGCCGGCCGCGGGTGCCGAGGTGACTGAGGCGCTCCAGTCACGGTCAGCACGGCCACTACGGTCGGGGGTTCGAATCCCCCCTTAGGCATCGATATTTGTGCCGTCTTAGTTCGTAAGTAGTTCATAAGTAGTTTGTAATTTTAGGGACTGATGACCCCGTAGTTAAGTCCCATAAGCTTTACAAACATTTGAACATTTATTTTTACACTGTACTGGTTAACAAGAGTGAGAATTGATAGAGAGGGTTTGAAAAATCAGATCAGAAAAGCTTATACATGTAATTTTTACATGGGGAGTCTATATGTCGTCGACTTTATTTTTCTCGAGTAGCGGAAACTGTATCATATGGCGATAGAGAGCGCGGAAGGGTTGTAACGAATGTGTGGTTGCATGCAATTAACATTTTTCCCCCGAATAATTACTTTCGAAGAGTAGGACAAAAGGTTTTGTATATGGGTGTGGATATCATGGAATTCGGTTGGGTTATAGCAGAGGGCTTGGAGAAAAATATTTGTTTTTACGGTAAATAGCCAGGGAGAATGGTCACTAACGGTAAACATGTCGTGATGTACTCAGATGAGGGTCGCGAAAAATAGTGTTAATATTAGATCGTGTAGTTACTTTGGGGGAAAATGTGCATTGTCAGCTGGTGGGTGGAAAGAATTATACAGATTAATCAAGTACACGAATTCTCGGAAAGCGCATCTATACCTCGATCTAAGAAGGAAACGCAACAGGGCAAGATCGCTAGAGTGTTAAATTTCGGAACTTTCGGCATGGCTCAGCTCCATTAAATAAATGCAATGCGAGCTATACTTGTCAGAGTGGTGTGTCTGTGTAGAAGGATTTGATCATTTGGAGATGTAACTTAGGTGTTTTTGTTTAAACACTTAGCATATGTTTCTTTTATGTAGCCTGCGGAGAAAGCGCTCTGCATTCTGGACGATTGTTAACGGTGCTTGCAGATGTATATTTAGAGACTTTGTGCTAGATGTCATTGCCGTTATTTGGAATTTTTGTATAAACAATATACCGTCTTCTGCTGCTGTTATGTTGTCGTAAGAGTGGTTGGCATATAAGTTACATTCCGTTCGATGGTTGTTGCTTGCATCGTCTAAACGAAGAGATACATTTATAGATCTAAGGTTGCGGTCGAGTTCCGAAACGGACCATTTCTTTTCGTTAGTTGGCTCTGGTTAGAATTGTTTTTGCAACCTGGATGCAGTGCGTAATAAATAAATGTGGTCGCGTGTGTGTGTATTGGAATTGACGTATGCAATAAGCCTGACGCGTTTTTTTCCCTACATAATACTGGCTCGAGAAAGGGCGATATAAGTTACATTAAAAACACATTTCTCGCATTCTCTGCTTGATTGTTTTACTTGTGGGGAATAGGAAAGAGGGAGAGAGGTTCGTAAAAGAAAAAACAGCATGATTCGGTCGTTGCTGTCACTGTTTTTTTGAGAAGCGATATACGTTTGATAACTTTTAAGGTTTGTCCGCAGAGTGCAGTGACGAGCGCTTCTTCTTCTTCTTCGCGCGTGTGGAGTGGAACTATTTGCTTAGCCTTTACAGGTAACGCTCGGCCAGAGCACGTGTGTGATTCACCGCCGCCTGTCGGCCGCGCGCGCTGTTTTGAAAGGCTGCGGTTGAGCAGGTATCAGCGGCAAGGGGTTGTTTGAATGGAGCAACCGGCCGCTATTGTCCGTCTGAGTTCTGCTTTTCTCGCCAGGAGACACACAGCAAATTGTTTTCTTGCGGGCGGACTGTTCCACTGCAAATTAGAAAACTTCGCGGACGTTGGTGTAGAGGCAGTACAAGGAGCTATAACGTTCGTAGGAAAAAAAAAAAAAAAAAAAAAAAAAAAAAAAAAAAAAAATAATCGGGGCGGTCGGATCGCTGTGTCCGCGTCGCTGAGGACGGGCGTGGCGCGGATAAATAATAATAATAATAATAATTTTGTCGGTGCAGACTTCACATGCAGGGCGCGGCAGCTCGCTCTTCCCCGTTCTACGGCCAGCGGCCGGAGGACGGGCTGTGGCGCTGTTAATAATAATAATAATAATAATTTTCGACATGGGCTCCGCGGCAATTCTTTCGCTAGGTGCGGGGCGCGGCCCGGTCGGCGCGCTGGGGTCGACGGAAAAATTGCGCGCTTGCCGCGGAGGTAGTTTTTTTTTTTTTTTTTCAGCGTATGTACGCAAGTACATAATGGTCAGGTGACTGAAACTGGGGAAGTGGGCAGTCGGCCTGTGTGCCGCGTCTCCTCGGTCGCAGCGGCTACGGCCGGCGGGCTGAGGCACACAATAGAGGCTGGTCAGCTCCAGAAGAGGGTGGCCAGCGTCTGCACACGTGGCTTCATTGTGTAGGCGCTGGGTGGGGGGAGAGGTGGGATCAGAGCCATCTGTTGTCAGTGGTTGGAACTGCTGCTTTCAGTGGGAGAGTCTGGCAAGCAATTTCAATGACCATGGATTGAAAATTCGATATAATTACTAGAGTAATGGGAGTACATACATATGGCATTACAGGTGATCATATATATGATTCATCTATATGCACATATAATTTTGGTTGCGATATGAGCTCTAATTAAGGCTCTTTTTTATCATGTTACCGAACAGATTGCTCTGATTTGTTGTTATATATATAGAAACAGGTGGAGTCTGACGGTGCTCCACCGGATCGGAGGGGCGAAAGCCTCCCAGGGCAACCAGAAATCGGTTTTCCTGCCAATTTTTGGTTGTACCAGGAACCACCCAACTATGTGAGTCAAATGTAATTACCGTAATTGCATCCTTCCCATGTTGCCGCCGTCCCTCCGACACTCTGTGTCTGAATGACTGCAGAATATCGGTTGGGGACGGCCACGTGGTAGGGTGGGGGTGGTGGAGGGGGTGTTCACGTGCTGTGCTCTCATTGGCCGGTGGTGGTCACGTGGTAGGATGGGGGTGGGGGGTGACGTAGATAGTCACGTGATGCCTTGGGGTGAGCTCAGTTCCATGCCAGACGTGGAGGAGTGAACACGTGCAATTGCAATAACAATAAACAATTACAATAAATAAATAAACAATTACTCTAAGTACATGTAATTACTCTAAGTACATGTAATTGCAATTACGCAATTACTCTAATTACGCATAATTAATTTGATATCAATTTGATTATTTTTGACCCAGAATCCGCATTTGTATCCTACTGGTACTGATACTAAAGGCCTTACATTACAAACGATTAGATCGGTCCCCCAGCTTGCATGATGTCAAGCAGGCACATTACAGACGTAGTATAGCATGGTAGAAGCCGCATTCAATTGTGGGGGCTGCGTTGGAATACAGCTTGTACTGTTCTGAACATCGATATTTTTCCGCAGGAATATCGATGTCTGAACCTCGACGTTTTTATCAACAATGTTGCATCCCTAACTGTTCAACGTGTGCTTGAGATAGATGGGCGCCCAATTCCAAAAGGTCAGCTTTTGGTGGGTGATAAATACCTATAATTTTATGCTTTCTCATAAGTTTTCTGCACCCGTTGGTGAGTAGTTGAATGCCTGACACTTCAACCAATCCTTCTTTACTGTACTGCTCTAAATAGTTCATTTTTTAAACTCCAAATTATCACTGATATAAACTGCTACCCCACCACACTTATGGTGTTGTCTACAATAACTATTTGCTAAGACATAGCCCTCTAGTTTATACTAAATAATATCATCTGATTTTAATCCATGTTCAGTTAGCACTAATATGAGGCGTATGTTCATTTACAAAAATGTGTAATATATTAAGCTTTTTTTTCTAAGGTACTGCATATTTAGATGCACAAGTTTTAGAGGTGTTTTTGATTGGTGACTTTATCTTCTTCTGTTGAGCACTTAATTGGATCACTTACATAGGCATTGGGTCTAGGAGTTAAGGGCAAGTTTCTACCTGTTCTCTGACCATGTTGAATTTCTGAAGCTGCTTTCTCACTTGGCATCTGTCGGTCTAGTAGTCATAGAGGATGCTGAGGTGTCTTCCTTCTTCGCACAGGTAGAGAAGTTTCACAGCTGACTGGTGTTGAAGCTGAAGCTGTGGACTCACCACCAGTTGACTGGGTCAGTGTGGCTGCAGTTTCTGAAGTCGCTGATGTTCCGATGTCTGTTGTTCTCACTGACTGACACGGCGATATACTGATAGGTGATCTTGGGTGTGCCGGCCGCAGTGGCCAAGGTGACTGAAGCGCTCCAGTCGCGGTCAGCACGGCCACTACGGTCGGGGGTTCAAATCCCCCCTCGGGCATGGATATTTGTGCCGTCCTAGTTTGTAAGTAGTTCATAAGTAGTTTGTAAGTTTAGGGACTGATGACCTCGTAGTTAAGTCCCATAAGCTTAACAAACATTTGAACATTTTTTTTTTATCTTGGGTGTTTGTATTTTGATTCGCTGTGCCACACAAGAAAGTCACTCTGTATTCTTGATGCTTTTGGTCTTGTGGATCTTCTCAGAGCACTTGTTATATTGCCGCGAGAGACCACGAACCCCGACTGCCAGCGTGGCGCAGGAGATAGCGACACGGACTGCGGTGCTGAAGGTCGCCGGTTCAATTTCGCCCACCGGCAAAAATTTCTTTGTAATTAACAATTCCAGAAAGTTCTACATATTTCTTTTGTTCACTTGTAAATTCTACCTGTTTCTTATGTTGACTGTTCTTCTAATTTCTGGTAAATTCCGTCTGTGTATAAATAGCAGAGCCCTCTGCCTGAGAGGCAGTCAGTGCTGCGTGTATATTGAGTTCGTAATAAACGTGCTTTGAGTGTAAGTGCTGTGGACTAGAACCGGAATACGAGGGATATACCGAGTACATCCTTCCGAAAGTCCGTATCATTAGAAGAACCATGGACACGAAATCAACTGTAGGCCAGCTGCACATCAGACACACATCAGTGTTCTCTGGAGACGCTGGACAGGATCCCAATAAATGGCTAAAAGGATTCGACCGAGTCGCCAAGTACAACAGGTGGGATCATACAATGTGCTTGGCCAACGTTTATTTCTACCTGGACGGAACAGCCCAGCAATGGTTTGAGAATAACGAAGACAAACTGAATGACTGGGAAACGTTCCAGGCGGAACTTAAGAAGACGTTTGGAGACCGACAGCGACAAATCCGCTCGGCGGAAGAACAACTGAAGAACCGGGCAAGAACCGGGCCCAACGACATGGTGAGCCGACACTGTCTTACATACAGAACGTTTTGGCCATGTGTAACACTGTCAATCCGAACATGACAGACCGACAAAATCACGCACCTGATGAAGGGTATAGCAAAAGACATTTACCAAGCCCTTCTGATAAAAGACGTCGCTACGACAGAAGAGTTCATAAAGTGGTGCCAATGTATTGAAGAGATGCAACAAAGAGTTGGATGCAAGAAGTATGACCGACTCCCCAATGTAGTCCCTATGGCCGTTGTGGAAGACCAGCATGACTCCGCTTCTCTCATACGACAAATTGTGAGAGAAGAACTACAATAGTGCATGGCAGCCGGAACTATTAGACCGAGCGAGCATCAGATTATGGCCATGGATGTAAGCCCTGCAAGTCACGAGGGAGCCGACACCGCTGAGGAAGAGGTATTTCAGACATTAGCTCCTGTCTGCCCCGCCAATCGCACCCGACGTGAAGAATGGCGTCGCCCTGCTATGACATACGCTGCAGCCGCCAAACGGCAGCCTATGAACCGATCGACGCGGCCACAACCAACTCCCCCAGCAACAATCACGCCCCACAGAAGAACAGATGTCTGGAGGACAGAAGACAGCATACCACTGTGTTTCCACTGTGGACGCCCTGGACATGTCGTTCGCTACTGCAGAGAGAGACAAGCGAGTATTAGATGATTATTTTGCCGCAAGAAGTCAGCCATCAGAGCAGTTCGATCCCAGGCAATCACCTGCCGATGAGTTCAGTCGACCTATGGGAAGAAGCCGATCGCCGTACCCTAGACGAGGTCGCTCGCCGACGCGCCGCAACCGTTCACCATCGCAGTACAGAGGTACCAGCCGCTCCCCTAGCTGCCGCCCCCCAGGAAAACTAAGCGAGGCGACCATCTACGGAGGTGAGGCCGCCGCAGATGAAAATCCTCCATGGACGACAGTCGCCAAGATGTCGGGAAATCTCATCGACGTCATAATCGACGGACAAACTGTCCGGACACTTGTTGATTCAGGAGCGTATTTTTCTGTATTGTCGGATAATTACCGCCGCACACTAAAGAAGACAATGTTCTGTGATACGGGGGCAGCTTTGCTGAAGGTCGCGAATGGAAAATACGTCCATCCAGCATGAACTTGTGTCGCAAGAATAACCATCAACAACAGGACCCAGCCGTTTGAATTTGTCGTGTTAACAGAATGTAGTCACTATGTTATCCTCGGGTGGGATCTCCGTCAGGCATCCCAAGCTATCATTGACTGTGGAAGATCTGAGCTGCAAATTGAAGTTGTTACGCCGAATACACGTAATACAGCATTTTCTGGGAAGTTATTCGTCGTTGACAATGTGACGATACCGCCGTTGACAATGAGAAGAGTTGCAGTCACAAACACAGATGACTGGTTAAACTGTGAAGTTCTTGTGATTGTAAAAAGTTTATCAGGCTCACAAAAGAAATTTACATACCAGCGGCTATCATAAGCATTACCGGTGGTCAAGGAGAGATTTGGATCACAAATTGTCACGAGCAGTCACAACTTATCCCCAAGGGAATGTGTATCGGGACAGCTGAACCAATCCAGGACGGTGAACTCAATGTCATCAATGAAGACCCATGCCCTGCTGTTAGTACAGACAACACGCTGGAGGAAACAAACGTGGAACTGCCAATAGGGCTTGGACTGACCAAGGAACAACGCCAGCGGGTGTTAGGTATACTACACCAATTTTCGGGTGCATTCACACCTCAGCAGGGGAAAAGTCAGACGAAACGGCCCACGATAAAGCACCGGATCAATACTGGGGATCATCCGCCAATTAGCCAGCGTTCGTATAGAGTGTCGCCAGCTGAAAGACGGATAATTCGGGAGGAAGTGGAGAAGATGTTGCGAGATGACATTATTCAACCTTCGGAGAGTCCTTGGTCGTCTCCGGTGGTCCTCGTAAAGGAGGAGGATGGCACGTGGCGATTCTGTGTCGACTATCGGCGGCTGAACAGAATCACAAAGAAAGATGTCTACCCATTGCCACGTATTGACGACACCTTAGACTGCTTGAAAGGAGCTACATACTTCTCAACTATCGACATGCAGACAGGTTACTGGCAAATCGAGGTTGACGAAGCGGACAGGGAGAAGACGGCATTTATTACACCTGACGGCCTCTACGAATTTAAAGTAATGCCATTTGGATTATGTAATGCTCCAGCCACATTCGAACGCATGATGGACAACTTGCTTCGACGCCTTAAGTGGACGACGTGTCTCTGCCATTTAGATGACATTGTCTTTTTCTCGAAAACATTTGAAGAACATCTGAGTCGCCTGTCAACTGTGTTGAAGTGTGTTCAGACTGCAGGTCTCCGCCTCAATCCAAAGAAGTGCTTCTTCGTCGCCAAAGAGATAAAAATCCTGGGGCACCTAGTCAACGGAGATGGTGTCCGTTCTGATCCATATAAAGTAAGGGCACTCATAGAATTTCCAACTCCTCAGCACATTCGTGATGTGAGAAGTTTTCTCGGGCTGTGCTCATACTACCGACGTTTCATAAAAGGATTTTGTAACAAGGCACGTCCATTACAAGAACTTCTGCAGGGAGACGCCAAATTTTACAGGGATGAGACAAAAGAAAGCTTTCCGGCCACTTAAGGAGGCTCTAACTTCCGCAACAGTTCTAGTCTTGTACGATGAGAATGCACAAACGGAACTTCACACAGACGCCAGTGGTTATGGGATTGGTGCAGTGCTTGTAAAAGTTCATGAAGGTGCTGAAAAAGTGATAGCCTATGCGTCAAGAGTACTCTCAGGGTCCGAGATAAATTATTCTACAACTGAGAAGGAATGTCTCGTAGTTATCTGGGCTATCAACAAGTTCCGGCCGTATTTATTCGGCAAACCATTCACCATCGTGACACACTACCATTCTTTGTGTTGACTGATTAGCTTGAAGGATCCATCAGGTCGACTAGCAAGATGGGCACTAAGACTCCAAGAGTACGATGTCACAGTGGTATTCAAGAACGGGCGCAAACACAAGGATGCCGACTGCCTTTCGAGGAATCCATTAGTGGAACACAACAGTATTAATGAAATTTCAGCCCTCACTGAATTAGATGACGTTACAGCTGAACAGAGGGAAGATCCAACACTGTTAAAAACGATAGAGGCCTTGGAGAAAGGAGAACTGTCCAATGGAGAGTTCCAACTTATAAACGGAACATTGTGTAAGAGCAACTACGATCCACTGGGCCCCAAATGGCTACTGGTTGTTCCAGCTCATCTCCAGCCAGATATTCTCAAATATTTCCACGATGCTCCAATATCCGGTCATCTGGGATTCGTGAAGACCATAGACAGAATCAGAGGCAGATATTACTGGAAAGGTCCCTACCGATCTGTCAAGCACTATGTGAGTCACTGTAAAGAGTGCCGCAATTACCTCCAGGGCATCTCGTACCGATTCGGCCGGCAACAGTTCCATTCCACCGAGTTGGGATCGATCTTTTAGGGAGGTTCCCGAAGTCGACAACCGGTAACCGATGGATAATAGTCTGCACTGACTACCTCACATGCTGCGCTGTCACCAAACCTGTGCCGACTGCAGAAGCTCCAGAGATCGCAAAATTCCTTGTAGACGACATTATTTTGAAGCATGGAGCACCACGTGTCATGATATCTGATCGTGGAAAAGTATTCCAGTCACAACTAGTATCAGAGGTAATGTCAGGGTGCAACATTGTCCACAGAATGACAACTGCGTACCATCCTCAGGCAAATGGTCTTACTGAACGTTTTAACAAAACGTTGGCCGACACGCTGTCGATGTACGTCGATGTTGAGCAGAAGGATTGGGATACAATTCTGCCAGTCGTGACATTTGCTTACAATACCGCAAGACAAGACACCACAGGCTTCACTCCGTTTTTCCTGCTCCATGAGCGTGAAGCTGAAACGACAATGGATACGCTGTTCCCGTTCCAACCGGACGACACTCAGGATGACTGTGTTAAACAGCTCATCACCAGGGTCGAAGAAGCAAGACGGCTGGCTCGCATACGGACACTAGACGCCCAGGAGAAGGACCGTCAGCGGTATAACGAGAAGCACCGACCTGTTGTGTACAGCCCAGGAGATCTGGTATGGATTTTCACCCCTGTACGGAAGGTTGGACCGTCAGAAAAGTTATTGAAGCGATACTTTGGTCCGTATCGTGTCATACGCCGCCTGTCAGACGTCACATACGAAGTTGAGGACTATGAGCCGTCGTCGAAACGTCAAAAACGAAGAGACATTGTTCGCGTCCTGCGCATGAAGCCTTACTACGATCCTGAAGAGCAGGTAGACGACAATGGCTTCTTGTTCAAGGACTTTAAGGACGGTAATGTTCCTGATGAAGCCACGACAGGAACGTCTGTCGTCAATAATCGAGGAGAGGGGACGGATTCTCTTGAACTGTCATACAGAGGACCCATGACACGGTCAAGATCCAGGACATTGCAGCTGGCTCCACAGGGATCATAACAGCGGATCGCTGTTTCTCCAGGAGAGGGAGCAATTCCGCGAGAGACCACGAACACAGACTGCCGGCGTGGCGCAGGGGATAGCGCCACGCACTGCGGCGCTGAAGGTCGCCGGTTCAATCCCGCCCACCGGCAAAAATTTATTTCTTTGTAATTAACAACTCCAGAAAGCTCTACTTCTTTCTTATGTTCACTTGTAAATTCTACTTGTTTCTTATGTTAACTGTTCTAATTACTGGTAAATTCTGTCTGTATAAATAGCAGAGCACTCTGCCTGAGAGGCAGTCAGTGCTGCGTGTATGTTGAGTTCGTAATAAACGTGCTTTGAGTCTGTGCTGTGTTCAGTTGCCTTCGAAGTCAAGCCTGCTCCCATGTCAACACGACAATATTTTTGTATATATTGTAGCTGCATATTGATGATTTTACTTCATTGCTCTGTAATGCTGCTTTTGTATGAAAATGGGTGTTGCGTATTAAAGTTAAGGTTGGGGACCGCAAATGAAATTTTACCAGGTAGTGAAATATTTTTAAATGAGATTACTACGCAATTTTGACAAGGAAGGGACAATTTAAACAAAATTATTGGATTCCGCCATTAAATGGTAGCGGTCGTAATTTCGGTGGCAAATACAACACCAGAAAGCAACATTACAGAAGAAGTCGGCGGAATCTAAATTTTACCTTATTGAGAACTGGTACAAACGTTTCGGTCATGTTCTGTAGTAATTCTAGCTGAGATGACTGGAATATTACTTCGATAAATTGATGCTGGGATTGTGCGTTTCGGTTACTATTGTTCTATGACCGTGTGGAAAATTAATCATGATAGTCGCCAAAAATTGCAAAATTATCGGACTTCATAAACATTACGAAGATTTTTCTGCAGGCATTAAAATGTAATAAACCATTCGTAGACACGAAACAAATAAAAGTTACACAGAGAATGTTCTAGTACAATCGCGAAACAAATCGCAACAATACCCGAGCATCACTTTTTGAAGTACTGGATCTGCTGAAAATAAATAACTTTAAAATTAGTGAGAATGGGGAAGGGATTGTAAGTAAGTAAGATATTTCAAATTAACTGTGGGGGTTTATTGAAATTAATAAAACAACTAAGCTCACACTTACATGACACGTCCTAGCACCTGAATGAGAAGAAAGAAAAAGACGTACCGTTCCGCTCTCTCCCTTCATCTTGTTGCAAAAAAGTTGAACGTGACAAATGTCACATGTTTATCGATACGCTGTCAGAGAGAGAGAGAGAGAGAGAGAGAGAGAGAGAGAGAGAGAGAGAGAGAGAGAGAGAGCAGAAGTCAGCGACAAGCATCGCACAAGTTATAAAAAAAAAATCATTAATGTATTACTACAGCTCATCCCTGCCCTCATGACATCATTGTTATTAGTTTCCTGGTTGTTTCTTTGGCATATGGTCAGTTTCAACTGAGGTCTTCCATTTAAGTGGTATTGCAGGCTGTGGTTTGCTCTTTGTGGAGATGGTTGTAAGTAATGTTCTGGCTACTTCCTCTTTTGGCATTTAGGTGCATTCCATGAGACGTGTACCATTCTCTATTCTCAGGGGCTGTTATGAATTTGGTATTTTGAAAAGATTTCACTATTTTAGCTATTTTCCTATTTGTTCTCCTGGTTTCTTCATTCACACAGGTCCAGTATTAAAGATCACATCTGAGGGGTATCTTATCTAAAATTACATTTGTGTGTCGGAGGTGCATTAATGTTGATGTTAAAGCGTTTAATGCCTTATTAGCTTCATTTTGGCCACATCATTTGTACCTCCGCAAATGACAGCGGTATCATTTTCTGTGAAGTTACGTAGATTATTGCATCTTTCTAACACTTTATTTTATGGTGCACCAGGGATAACATTTCCTTGGATTACATAATTATTTTGGCTTTGGTGTAGTAAGTTCGCTGCAATTGACCGCCCATGGATGTCTGAAAACAGTTATTTTTTGTGTTGAGGCAAGTTGCTGACGTTGCTACATCTGCTGGGCGAATGTTTCTTGCTGTTTATTTTGTATCCTTTAACTGTGACATGATTTTCCTTACTATTTTGTTCTTCTTGATTTTCGCCTATTTGAAACACTTCAAACCTGTTTTTTGTCGTGGTAATTAAAGAAGTCATTCCCAGTCCTTTTCGTAGGTTTAAATGTTTTTTAGGCGTAATATACTGATCTGTTTCGCAAGGGTTTCTTTCATGGAACTGCGAGTTTCACATGAAATAGCGCCAAACATTTTAGGCCTAAATATTTTACTGTTCGTTTTGTAACTTCTGTCGTGGGAGCTCTTCAGCTCTGCTTTTTAATTCTTTAACTGCATCAATTAGTACATTGATTATGTCATTACTACTAACTTTGTTGTTCAGATTTAGGCCTAGCTCATCTTCCTTGCAGAACCAAATTTTTTGTTCCGAATTTACGTTCGCACAATAGAGATGAAACACCGTTTTATATTTTTATGCACGAAATTCCTTTGAAGACACGATTTCCACAGTAGCACATACCTGAAGATTTTCGGCCTAACGTTGCACTTTGATTGTGAGATGAAGTTGGCACACACTCGATTTTCTTTAAATCTTCCTGTCTCATTTCCGTAATTTTCTATATTGTCGTGCAAGCTAAACACGTTATGTCGTTATTTACATTGGTTTTTTCGCACATTTCACAAATGCTTATGGACACTTTACTTTGTCGAGGAATTCGAATTATTTAAATTTGATACCATGTTGAAAGGTACGCTCAGTAGCTCCGGATTTTCATTTCTTAAATGCGGAGTCTCACGTCTTTGTATTTCCACAGATTTTTGTAAACTTAGAAAGCGTTCTTGCATTTTCACAACTTTACTATTACAACTGTCGTAGATACCCGATTTTAGCACACAAATGTAACTTTCACTCGCTGGATCACTACACTTAACCGCACTAGACGCCATTTTTCCTAAAACCCAGCCACAGACACCCAGGAGTTAATAGGTAGGCGTAAAACCTAACGTAACTACGAATCGCTTTCACTGTTATCATCGGTGCCATGATCGTCGTAACGGTGATAACGAACATAAACGTGCAGGGTTTTTATTTACGATCGTGTGTGTATGCAAAGCGGTGGGGTCAATGCAGTAGCTCTCTAGTTGCTCCTCGACTGCCGTCAAGTGACAACTTGGGCAAGTTGAGTCACCTCCATGGTGCTGGTACCCGGTGCCGACCTTCCTACATCAATGAGTGATAGATACGAAAAGATGCACTTCATATATCACTCATAACGGCTGCGTAGCCACTTGTTGTTGCGCCACCTAGAGGAAGGTATAGCAATATTAAATATCAGTACTAAATGTTCACGTCGTAATGATTCGTACTTAAATCTGGTAAGTCAATCTAAAAGTTGGATCAGGCCATCCGGGAAAAAAGTGAAGTATTAACAGCGATTAAAGTAATAAACTAAACGTTCTTAAAATTTAAAATCTTTTTCTTAAAATAAAAAATAAGAAAAATTAGTGACAAGCCTAAGCTAGTAATGTGTCACAGTGATATCACAGAGGGTTGCAGACAATTTTAGCGACTTGACTGTCGATGAAACGAACACAACACCCAGTCCCCCGCTGGGAATCGAACCCGGGCCCACTGCGTTGTAGTCAGTGACACAGTCGCTTTTTTTTTCCCCTCCATCCACCCCTACAACCCGTCCTTGCGCTCGCCAATATAGCCTTCCGCGGCTAGCTTCATTAGCTGTACCATTGTATCTGGATTCGTAAAAGAGAAATTAATATCTTCTTCTTCATAAGGAATGGGATTTCTACTTATTAAAAAATTAACATCTTCTTGAAGACTCCTTTTTCTAGAGTCTCCATGAAAGGCAGGTAATATTTCTTCATCAACTAATTTGAAAGCTTCGTCTTCGAAATGACTTAATCTTCTCCTTCGAAGACACAATAAATTAAACTAAATATCTTATTCTAAAATGATATTAACCATAAAAAAATTAAAAAGAAAAGTGTCCTCTTTGCTTCTCCTGTACTTCGGTGAATAAACATGAGTTAATTTGGCGTTCCGAGTACTTCAAGGTTGTCTTCTCGTGTATGCTGCTACTGCAGTTGATTCCGTTTGTCTCGTGTCTTCATCTTCTAATATATTTTTCCTGTCATTTCACATCTCTTGTGCCATGAAGCATGTCAGCAGCGTCTCTGTATCACCCTTCGAAAATTACAGGAGTTTAAGCCATTTTCAGTATGTAAAAATAGAGATAAATAAATAAATATATTAAAAAGAGAACAATGGGTGATACCCGACTTTTATTTCTATATTAATATCCTGACTAGAAAATTCGCGTATTTTTCTCTGTATTTGTTCATTCGTTTTAATTTTTCGTGTTCTGTCAAAAGGTGCACCCAATAACTGCCTAGAAAAGAGGAGACCCGGGTTCGAATCCCGGCTGCGTACACATTTTCACCTTTGCCCAATCGCAGTTGTCATATATTCTATGAATATTAAATAATAACAACTGCAGGATCAGAAGTGACGTCTGTTCTTTCGGAACAGACGCCACATGTGTACATATATGCACCCAATAGTCTTCTTTACTCTTGTTTTTCTCTGAGAAAATATAATACACTGTTTGTCCTTTAAGCCAATTGACTGCTCGTCTCTTCGTTGTTGGGTAGGGAACTTCATCTGGATAGAGAAGTCGAGCTGTTGTAATCGTTATCGGAGATGTTCTCAGTATAATTGCTAGTTTTGTTGTGCAGAGGAGCCAAATGTCTTTCACTGCGACGTATGTGAAACAATGTTCCTCTCTGTCGATTAAGTCGTGGTTAATGCAGTTTGGACTCTCTGCTAGATGAATGGCATGTAATTTTGAATTGGTAGAAATTTTACCGTTAACCGCCATATACCAAACAGACCGCACTGTGGACGGTAAGTGAGGGTCTTGAATATTTTCCCAGATTTTTTCCCAGGCATATTCGTTGTAGTTGGCTTCTATTTTATTTCTCCTCTTTCTTTTCATCGTGTTGTTATAAACGTTTTTAACTGTGTATCGCTCCTTCTCAGGAATACTTCTTTGAACGCAGCTAAATTTTACAAGAAAATGTTTGAAATGACAGAATGCGCTCGGAATATGATGCACATCTATTGGTGGGTCCATACTAGTCGGTGCAATTTCGTTTAAAAGGTGAGCTGTTAGTGTATCGGGTGATCGTTGCCACTGTTTATAAAACTTACTGACGAACAGAGCCGGTGATTTGTTACAAATGTCTGTTAAATTAAGGCCTCCTTTCTCCAAAGGTAGCGTCAAAATATCATACTGGACTCTGAAGATTTGCCCCCTGGTGACAAAGTAGCCGCGTGTTGATTGCATCTGGTTAGCTATGACCTTAGGTATTGGTAGTACGTACCTGGGCGACGTAGTTTACTTTAGTTGTTATATACGTGTTGGCTAAATGCACTTTTTGTATAGCGTTCAGATTTCGTAAAGTATGGTGTTCTATAGCGGCTCTTATTTTAGCCAAGAAATTCCTATAGTTAAGGGCAGCCATGCGGCGGATGTTACGGGTGTATTCTATCCCGAGGGTTTTAATAGTTTCCACTTGTTTTAAATGTACGTCAGCCGTTAAGTCAAAACTCCGACCGATCTGCATTAATCCTGACTTTTTTCGGTTTAATATAGCTCCTGATGCAGCTTCATAGGTCGATATAGTTTGAAGCGCCTTTCTTAATTCCTCATCGTTCCTGATCACGAAGCTAACGTCGCCCGCATAAGCTTGGCATATAATCTTGTGGCTATTTATTTGCAGTCCTGCAAGGTCTTCCGTCAGCCAGCACAACAGAGGTTCGAGCGCTATTGCGAACAAGCTGAGAGACATGGGGCAACCTTGGCGAACTGAACTTGTGACGTTGACCGGTTTACTTAACTGTCCATTGACACAGATTCTGGAGGTGGAAACTCTCAGTAGATTTCTGATTGCTGTAATAATTTTTTGCGGAAAGTTCATTGCTTCCATGGTACGGAAAAGATACAAATGATTGACCCTATCGAAATCCTTTTCGAAGTCAAGTGATATTATAGCAGTTTGAATATTGCAAGCTTCTGCTGTCGCTATGATGTCTCTGTATGCACATAAAGTATGATATATCGCCCTGTTTTTCTTAAGCTAGTTTGGTAAGGTCCAGTGATAGTTGTGATAACAGACTTTAATCGTTGCATCATGATGCGCATGAAAATTTTGTAATCACTGTTTAATAACGTTATGGGACGCAGGTTGCTGACAGTCTTCCCTCCTGGAGTTTTACGAACTAACACAACTATTCCTTCGCAGAATTCCTGTAATACGTCATTTCTGTTATTGAGTAGTTCGTTACACACGAGAGTCAATTTGCTGATTAGCTGTGATCCAAAGATTTGGTAAAACTCAGCCTGTAATCCGTCGGGGCCAGGGGACTTGTTCTTTGGGCTCCTCCGTATGGCTTCTGCCACTTCCTCTTCTGTGATGTTTGCAGACAGGCCATCTGCTTCGTCTGGGTTTAAATTTCGCCGACATCCTTGCAATGATGGCTTGTTGCACCGCTTCATCTACCGGCTTAGCAGCTAACAGCGTTGTAAAATGGTTAAAAATTTCATCTCGTATGTCGAGTTGTCTCGTCATGGTTATCCCGTCGTCAGTTTTCAATTTTGTCAAGATTTTCCTATTAGTTCTTTTCTCTTCTTGTATGATGTGGTACATCGACGTTGTTTCCCCCTGCACGGAGGTTTGCAAGCTCGTTCTGACTTTGCAGCCTTCTAGTTGTTTCCGCTTTAATTTGCACATAATTTTCTATTACCGCTGCATCTTCCGTATATAATTCTCTGAGACACTGAAAATAAAACTCAGTTGTGGTCTTCATCCAGGCACTTTTCTCGCGGGGGTAATGTTTCATTGTTTTAACTAAAGCGGGTTTCGCGCATTTAATCCACCATCTAATGGCTGAGTCGTACCTCGTGAACTTTTTTTCGCATTTTGGAAAACTGAATGGCACCCTGGATCTTTTAGGTGTGCTGTATTTAGTTTCCGCGGACCTCTAGCTCTGCAAGTTCCCTGTTTTTCTAAGGTGACAGTGCAAATGTAGGTTGCGTGGTCTGAAATGATGTTAGGCCATATTTCTGATTGCAGAATGTGGTTTCGTAAGTTAGATGTTGCATAGATTCTGTCGATGCGACTTGCGGAATGGCTAGTAACGTGAGTAAATCCGGGCCTATCACCATGTTTAAGCTCCTACGTGTCAAGTAGATTTAGTTGTTGGATGATGTTCTCGAGCTCTATGGATTTGTTGAAATTGGGTATTTGATCTTTGGGGTTAATGACACCATTGAAATCACCTGCGAATATTAGTTGTTCCGGACGCCTTGTGAAAAGAGGAACAATTTCTTCTTCAAAAAACTCTGCCCTCTGTCGTTTTTTTCCCGTTCCGGAAGGGGTGTAGATATTAATCACCCTTGTGTTATAAATTGTACACGCTATGCCTCTGCTGTTTACCAGTCTCTCGATGTTTGTGACTGGGATTCCCTCTTTCGTCATAATTGCAGTCGCGAGTTCATTACCATGACCAGGATTAACTAACACATTGTAACCTGTGATTCGGTCTAGTCGAATGTCTTCTACTTCCTGTAAAAGGGCAATATCTATATCAGTTGCGTACAGGAAATCTTGCAAATTTCTTAATTTAAAGGTGCAGCTTATCTTATTAATGTTTACAGTTGCAATGCGGTATGCTTGCAAGGGTGGCACATTCGCAGGCGCACGTGTTGTCATACCCCCCCCCCCTCTTGATGTTACTTGCTGAACAGGACTTAAAAGAAGTCTGAGTCGTCTTCTAGTGCGCTCGCGCTGGAAGACGATTTTTGTTGTTGGTCGGACTTGTCATTCCGCGACTTCGACAACCCCTCTGCCTTGTATTCGTGCACCTCTTCCATCTCCTCGTCTCGCGGGTTATCATCGATGTCATCAGACCACTCTCGCGGGGCCTTGTTTCCCCGCGTCTCGGCCAATTCTTTTGGTTGTACTGTTTGTATAGTCTATGGGACTTAACTACGGGGTCATCAGTCCCTAAACTTACAAACTACTTATGAACTACTTACGAGCTAGGACTGCACAAATATCCATGCCCGAGGGGGGATTCGAATCCCCGACCGTAGTGGCCGTGTAGACCGTGACTGGAGCGCCTTAGTCCCCTCGGCCACCGCGGCCGGCTGGTTGTACTGGTTTGGAGTCCAGGTCCCTTGTATTAGTCTTTGTGTATTCCTCTGAAGTTGTTTTCCTTTGGCCTGGTTCGGATTCCCGTGTTTGGCTGTTTTGTGATGATGTGGGGTTGTCTGGCGGTGACTGTGAAGCGTCCAGAGTGAGAACTTTGCGTACGTGGTCTGCTTTCTCACGCAATTTTCGCGCTTGCTCCTCCGCTCCTTCACGCGCTATAAGTCGTTTTTTGAGTTTTCTCGAAGGGGATTTGCTAGACTGTTCTTCGTCAGATTCCCGTGTTAGTTGTTTCTGCTGTGGGTGTTCCCACTACACTATTGCCATCTTTGTTTTTTTTAGTCTCAATTACGTGGTTAACTACTTCAGCGCCCTGTGCATTACAATGAAGTGGCTCCTGTAAGTTAGACGTGTCCATTATTTCGACCTGTTCGGAAAGATCGTTGTACGCCTTCAGCGCAGTCTCTGGGTCTTGTTCTGGGGCAATGTTACCTCGCGCGGCAGCTACGTATCTGATGGGCAACGTAGACATGGGGCCAGGCCTCTCTCGTTCGCCGGTCGGCAATTGCGTCGCGCGCCGTTGTACACATTGTGCGCGAACGTGTTCTGTTGAACCGCGGCCGGAGCAAGTTCTCGGTTGCCCATCATATATCACGATTTCTCTTTAACCACCGACTGTGATGTAAGACGAAATATGTTTTAACATGTCAATCTTCACTTGTCTTACACCATTTAACACAGGGAAAATGTGACGATTTGACCATTTTCCCGCGAAGTTGCTTATGACAGTGCCATATTCCTTGAGCTTTTCGTTAATTTCGGCATCAGTTATTTCGAATGGCAATTCAAATATTCGCGCCGTTTTTAATCCCATTCTGGCTCGTGTAATTGTAACGTTCCTGATATTTCTATCAGAATGTTTAAATTTTAATGTTCCTCCACATGATTCGATTACTTTCTGGCATTTTTCAGCACTTATCTTTAAAAATACTGTACTACTCACAATCGATAAGTGAATTCCTACGAATTCGTCTATAGTGATCTTAATTGCATCTCGAATAAATATCTCTACTTCAAATAACTTCGGTCTTGCATAATTCGGGTCAAAGCTCAGTCTAAGTGTGTCTTCTTGTCGTCGTTGATCGTCTGAAGTTAATTTTCAAACGTAAATGAGAAAGCAGAAAGCACGCACTCACCGAAAACTCCTCGCGACCGCCAACAGCGAGGACGTAAACAAAGCGTCCGCACAGCACGGCTGCCCGACGAAGACTACGCTGAGCTACAGAGGCGGACGACAGAACTAACTGTACTAACAAACTTGCACAGCGCATCGTTGTAAAATCTTTACTACTTTATTAAGCTGACATAGTAAACAACGTTCATTTATTCCTATTTTGAAGTTGTTTGGACATTTTAATACCGATAGTTGAAGTTTGAGTTGAATTGAATGACAATTTTGAGTATGTTTCAAAACGTTTTTCGTTAACTGGCTCCTTTCATGAGGTCTATTAGATTTACAAACACGTGAACAACTTTCCCCGGCCATTGATGTCTGCTGGATGATATAACCATTCAGTGCTCCCATGTCCAAAGACTCCTCCTGGGGAAGAGACTGCTTAAATTTGGATAACATGTCGTCTGCAACTTTCAACCTTAGTTTCCCCGGTAAATTGCGGTCGTGATACCTCTTGCCTTTCATATCATAGTGGTCTTTTATCGTTCACGGGACTAATAAGCTTCTGTGTATCCCTAGTTGCTAATTAGTGCGATAAACATCCATACAGAAATAATAACACATACTCGCTTCTACAGGCTACGTATCACTACCACCGACCAATCCTGTCTGTTTTCGAGCATTTTCTCTAATTCAAATGTTTCTAGAATGATATATAAGGAAAGAAAATATTGAACACTCATCTCGTCGAATGTTTGGGGGAATCTGCTTTGGTGCAATACTAAAATTTGAAGGGATGCCCTCTTTAATAAAATAATAAATAAATAAATGAAAAACAGAGTCAAGAACCCTGCGAACAAACACGAACGAACAACCGTAACAAACCGATCGACCCGCAGAAGAAAATGGCGCCATGTTACGGATTGGCGGGCATCCCGCCGGCATTTCGAGTTCTCCCTCGGTCATGGGTGTGTTTCATGTCCTTAACGTAAGTTATATTAAGTAGTGTATAAGTCTAGAGACTGATGACGGTAATTTGGTCTCTGCGAGCGTGAAGGTCGGGGTGAGAGTTTAAAATAGGGAAAGATTAATTTTTGAAACTCACAACCACCAGCTGCGAATCAAATTCCTAAACATGCAAAAACACTGGAACTGTTATTGCGACTGTTTGACTCGTTTTCTAGGGGATGATATCACACGTTCGCAGCTTTCCTTCCCTGCATATGATTAACAAAACAAATTCATAATAAATTCAAGTTCATGAGAGAAAAGGGTGTACTAACTACTATTTTTGAAAACACGTGAAAGTTCACTTTATGTTGTTTATTTCACATTACTTGAACCCTGTGGCTGATACGTCTGTACGTCGACACATTTATCAAATAAAGTTATAGCTCGAGAGCCCCCAGACAAAATGAATATTTGTCGCGAATTGTTTTCACACCACGTGGCTGTCTCAAACACCGTTTATGTTCATGCCTATGCGACGACACGTGTTACATTAACAAATCAGTCACTTTAATTCAGTGCGATGCACACCTTGTTCCACCGGCTAAATATTCACAAACACACAGTAGCACTCGATTTAACTCGGTGCAGTCTACGACGAGCAACCACACGTGGCGATTGCCACAGACAAATCTCAAGTCACCACCTCGAGATCCACATGCCGACTGAGGCAGAGCGACGCCGCCCGGCCAGCCACACCACGTGGTCCTGAGTCCTCACTTCCTGCCCAGGCGCGCGCGCGCCAAAAGCTCAACTGCCGCGGTTTTTTCCCCTACGTCATCAACTTCCCCATGTGAACTGTTCTAACCGATTTGCCAACGTACAGCGCTCAGCCAATACATTTCTACAACTTTACTTAAAATCAAAGTAATTACACTACACATTAAACAAATATTTTCTTACGTTTTTATATTAGTATAAACATCCTTTGTACTGTTTATCATAATCGTGCAATTTATTATATCACAGATAACTGATTTAACTGTATATTTCAAGGTAAAATACAAAAGATTGATTGAAAATAAAATGAAAAATAGTTAATATATTATTTTTATAAACAAACATTGCCATGCTAGTTGTGTAACTGTCTTGTCTTTGTTGGTAATTTTTACTTTTCATTGTCAATTAAACATATTACGTTAGATGTGACTATATCAGCTAATGTATTGTTTATTTATCAATAGGCTATTTTGTAATGAGGGCCTTAAAGGTTCCTAACTGCATCGTATTACTTCAAATGCCAGTAGTATTACAATATTTGTGCACTGCACTGTGCCTGGCACTCGCCATTGTCCCTCTCTCCCCTCACCGGAAACGAACTGTAAAATCCTAAGTTGGAACAAGCCACCAACATCGGCCTGCTCGCTGGCCTCCCGTCAGCTACAAGCACACAGCAAATCTCAACGTGGAGAATTTCTACCTATGGCCTAACTATAAATGTTGTCACCCAACTGTGTACATACATTGATACCATAATTAATAAGATTAAAATTGTGTGACATTTAGTGCATTGGCATGGTCAATGTTTACAGTGAACTTCATACTGTTTAATTATCAAATGCTATTAATTACCAGTATTTCTATTGGGCGGTAATCTCACAATACCCCCACTTGCGGCATCCAAACCATGTGCAGGATGGCGCAAGTAGCACCAAAATCAATACATTCAAATGAACAAAATTTTTAAATTACAAAATTATTGAATCGGATTAGCTCAAACACTATGCCAATTATGACCCCAACTAATGCAAAAAATAAATAGATAAATAAAAAATAAACAGGGCAGTGAGATAATTTCCCAATATTTGTACCATTAAGACCACTTATAGTGTGTGCATATTTTTAAGAAAAGAATCCTTATAACTAATTACATCCATGAATTTTAAGTGTGCCTGTTGTTTATATACAGAATTGGCACCAAATTTATAATATTATTAAACTTTAGTCTTTAGAGAACCTTGTCCTACATGGAAAAAATAGAATTGTCACTATAAAAACTTTTGACGGTGTACACTCCACTTGTTTGAAGGAAATCTCTCACCACTTTGACACTGAGAACCCCAGAGTCATCGTTGCAGCAACTCTGGTCCATGGTGTACGGTCCTATGTCTCCGTCATTTCAACCAACATGCTGTTGCAGCTTAGATTCATGGCACTGGATCAAGCGTTCTTGTTCACACACGTCATATGCACCCTACATGGAACAGGAAGAGCAGAAGGCACTCATGAGTCAACATAGACAAAAGTTTGTCTGGGCACCAGGATTCGGTTGGATTTCTATCCCACCCCCTGCCATCCAGACTTGGTGCAATTGAAACTAAGCATTGAGACATGTACAGTAACATGTAAATCAACAGAATTAAGAACTGAAAGTGGCTATTGTTAGTCATTATCAGATTAACCCAAACCACCATGCCTGCACTCCCATCAGCCATAGCTTCAGATGAAACAGACAAGAGAATATGTGGCCTACTTGGAGTATTACTCCATCAAATAAAAAAAAACAAAAAAAAACTCCCCATGTCAAAAATATATCTTAAAGCTCTAATAATACTACCAAAAGAATGTTATCATAGAGAATTTTCTCTTCTATCATAATGACACCTACAAATATAAATACAAATCCTACCCCCTCGCACCAAAAGAAATTATTTCTACTGGTGTGAGGTTAAATTTGCATCTCCGTCATCAGCCTCATGTGCTTTCCACAACCCCTCAGGGGCTCAGCATTAATTTGCTGAGTACGGGCTTGGCGAACCCGGGGTCCTGAGCTGTGGGCTGTGTCGCGCCAACAGTCCGCTACACCGTAAGCTCTGTGCGTGCTTCAACGACCATCGTTCGGCGCAACGGTGGAACGTTGTACGTTTCAGAGCCCGGGGATCTTGGCTTAATCGCCCGGGTCGCGAGGACGGTACAAACCTCTATAAAAAAAACCTCAATCTCAAGGTGTGCTACGTGCCGAGGAGATGGATGGCTGTTGAGGTTGAACAGCCGCTAGCGAGCAACCTCTGAGGAACCTGCCGCACCTCAGTTGTACAAGGCTTACCCAGGCAAGCGGGGCTCTGCCTGGGTGGACCTTTAGTTCCCTAGCTGCTCGTGGGAAGAACATGAAACGAGCAAACAAATGCGTGGCCGGCCGCGAAAACGGCGTCTCAAAGCGTGGAAGAGTTTCGTTCAATGCAGCATCGTATGACCCCCAATCGTTTCCATCCCTGGCTACGCCGTGGGAGGAACGTCGGGCTCGTCATCAAGGTGAGGCTTATGCCCCTCGATACCTGGTGTGTAGTCGAACAGATGGCGAATCGTTTATTTCAACTAAGCCGCTGTTTTTTGTTGAGAACATTGAAGACAAGTTTGGCGAGGTAGACGGAATATCTAAGATGAGATCCGGGTCGATTCTGATAACGACGTCGTCCCCAGCCCAGTCACGGGCACTGCTTTCCTGTGACAAGCTGGGTGACGTTCCCGTTACCATCACACCACATAAAAGTTTAAACATGGTACAGGGTATTATATTTCATCGGGATCTCTTACTCCAGTCCGATGACGAACTCTGGAAGAACTTGGAGAGGAGAGGTGTGCAGTTTATTCGGCGCATATACAGGGGTCCGAAGGACAACATGGTGGCCACTGGTGCCTTCATCTTGGCTTTTGAGGGTGATTCATTACCTGAAAAAGTCAAGGTGATGGTTTACCGGTGTGACGTCCAACCCTACGTTCCTCCCCCTATGCGCTGTTTTAAGTGCTGGAGGTTTGGCCATATGTCATCTCGCTGTGATGCCAACCCCACCTGTCGGGAGTGCGGACGTGCATCACACCCAGACGTCCCATGTACACCACCTCCAGTCTGTGTTAACTGTGGCCAGCATCACTTTCCCTGCTCGCCACACTGCACAGTTTTTCAAAAAGAGAGAAAGATAATGGAGTACAAGACCCTGGACAGACTTTCATATTCCGAGGCCAAGCGCAAGTACGAAAAGGTTCATCCTGTCAGCATGAAGTCGACATATGCTACAGCTACATCAATGGTAAAGTCACCTCAAGTTCCATCTACCATCCTGGGCCCTCCGGCCCAACAGTTACCAGTTGCCCCCATACAGTCAGGGGGCGCCTCCTCTTCTGTTGCCCCCAAGGTGCCTACTTTGGGAGCAACGAATACAAAACCACAGGGGACAACGGTCCCCATCCCTGAGCCAGAGAACCAACAACCATCTCTGGCTCCTCCTCCAAGGAAGGGCTCCCTCGATGCCCTTCCTGATAAGGTCTCTGACGCTGGTACAGCAGATACCAGTGAGTGGCTGAAAAAGCCACTACCTGCTGGTCGTAGGGCCTCGAGGGTATCCTCTGTCCCTGATGTGGCAGACAAGCCCTCCCAACAGGAGAGGCCAAAAGACAAACGAGACAAGAAGAAAAAGAGGCCCAAAAAGGCTGAACACCAAGTGGCTTCTGAGCCACCACAACAAACGTCAGCCTCAGAGGACGAAATAGAAATCCTCACGTCCCCTGAGGACTTGGCTTTTCCTGAGTCCCCAAACGCGATGGACGTTGAGGCTCTGCCTCCGCCATCAGCGACGGCGAACAATCTTGCAGAGTCCACTGAACCATCCCAATCTGCATGTCACAGCGACCAGGAGCCTCTATGATCATGCAGTGGAACTGTGGCGTTTTTTTCCGCCATTTGTCCGAACTGCAGCAACTGTTGTGCCGATTTCCAGCATTCTGTATAGCCCTGCAGGAAACTTGGTTCCCTGCACAGAGGACCCCAGCCCTACGTGGCTATCGGGGCTATTATAACAATCGTTCCATCTATGACAGGGTATCTGGTGGAGTATGTGTCTACGTTCTTGCAACCGTCCCAAGCGCTGATGTGCCTCTCAACACGCCCTGGAGGCAGTGGCTGTTCGACTCCGGGCGATAGAGGAATTTACCATCTGTTCCCTATACCTTCCCCCGGATGTTGTAGTCTCTCCTGCTGACCTCACTGCATTGGTTGCCCAATTACCTCAACCATTCCTCCTCTTGGGTGATTTCAATGCCCACCACCCTCTATGGGGTGGAAATGAGAGCACGGGCCATGGTAGAGACCTTGAGAACCTTCTCACACAGCTTGACATTTGCATCTTGAATAGTGGGGCACCCACACACTTCAGCGTGGCGCATGGCTCTTTCTCCGCCATCGACCTATCCATTTGTAGCCCGAGTCTCCTTCCGCATTTATCTTGGAAGGTCCAAGATGACCTTTGTGGGAGCGACCACTTTCCTCTCCTTTTGTCGCTCTCACAATTTCACCCTGCAGGACGCCTGCCTCGGTGGTCCCTCCATAGGGCTGACTGGCATGGCTATACCTCGACAGCTGTGGCTACTGCTCCATTGCCAGATAACATTGATATGGCAGTACAACAACTCACTGAGGACATTATTTCTGCTGCTGAAGCGAATGTCCCGACTACCAAGGGCGCACTTAGGCGCAAGTCGGTGCCTTGGTGGACGCGGGAGATAGCTGACGCTATCCGGGAGCGACGCCGGGCGCTTCAACGCCACCGGCGCCACCCCAGTATTGAGCATCTAATCGCTTTTAAGCGTCTCCGGGCCCGAGCCCGGCGACTGATCCAACAGAGTAAGCAGGACTGTTGGGAGCGATATGTAGCCACCATAGGCTCCCGTGCCTCCATTTCTCAAGTGTGGTCGCAGGTACGGCGCCTCTTCGGGTACAGGCCACCAAGCGGAATCCCGTCAGTCCGAATCGAAGGTAGTCTTTGTACTGACCCGACGGTTATTGCCGAGCTAATGGCAGGTCATTTTGCACGTTGCTCTGCGACCGCAGCCTACAGTGCACAATTTCGCGCCCTCAAAGAGCGAGTTGAACGGAGGCAATTGTCCTTCCGCACACGTCGACAGGAAGCATACAATGCTCCATTTAGTGAGTGGGAGTTCCAGACTGCTCTTGCTGCGTCCCCCAATACCTCTCCTGGTCCGGACCGTATTCACAGCCAGTTCGTCCATCACCTCTCAGCGGACTTTAAACGGCAGCTACTCGCGCTTTATAATCGTCTCTGGACAGAAGGCCTTTTCCCGTCACAATGGCGGAGAAGTACTATCGTCCCAATGATGAAACCAGGCGCAGATCCGTCCGACGCTGGGAGCTACCGCCCCATCAGTCTCACCAACGTTCTGTGTAAGATCCTCGAACGTATGGTGAGTCGACGGCTTATGTGGCTACTGGAGGATCGAGGTCTCCTGGCTCCACAACAGGGAGGCTTCCGTCAGGGCCGTTCCACTCTAGACAATCTCGTGTCCCTGGAATCAGCTATTCGAACCGCTTTTACTCGCCGAGAACACCTTGTGGCAGTCTTTTTTGACCTCCGCAAAGCTTATGATACAACCTGGCGGCATCACATTCTCTCCACACTTTATGATTGGGGCTTACGTGGCCCCCTACCAACGTTCATACAGAACTTCCTGTCGCTACGCTCCTTTCAGGTTCGGGTTGGCACCTCTCTTAGCTCCGCTCATGTTTTAGAGAATGGCGTCCCACAGGGCCCCGTTTTAAGTGTACCATTATTTTTGATAGCTATTAATGGACTAGCTGCGGCAGTAGGAACGTCTGTCTCTTCCTCCTTGTTTGCCGACGACTTTTGCCTTTACTTCAGCTCTAGCAGCATTAACGTCACAGACCGACGGCTGCAGGGAGCCATTCGAAGGGCACAGACTTGGACCTCTGAACATGGTTTCCAATTTTCGGCGCAGAAAACCCGCGTCATGCACTTTTGTCGCCTTCGGGTAGCTCATCCAGAACCTGAGCTATATTTGAACGATGAACCCCTTCGTGTTGAGGAGACACACCGCTTCCTAGGCGTGCTTTTTGATGCCCGGCTGACCTGGATACCGCATCTTCGCCAATTGAAACAAAAATGCTGGAGACATCTAAACATCCTCCGCTGCCTCAGCCACACAGGTTGGGGAGCTGCTCGCCCCACTCTACTGAACCTCTATAAGGCACTTATCCAGTCACGCCTGGATTATGACTGCCTTGTGTATGATTCTGCAGCTCCAACTGCACTGCAGATCTTAGATCCGGTTCATCACAGTGGCATCCGTTTAGCAACAGCGGCCTTCTGTACCAGTCCTGTGACAAGCCTTCTTGCTGAGGCTGGGGTTCCCCCCCCCCTGCGATTCAGAAGGCAACAGCTAATGGCTTCTTACGTTGCCCATATTCATGTGGTACCTCACCACCCAAATCGCAGGCTCCTCTTCCCAGCTGTCGCACTCCCTTCCCCACGACGACGGCCCCGGTCGGGCCTCCCGATTGCGGTTCGTGTTCGTTCCCTTAGTTCTAGTCTAGAGTCCCTTCCTATTCCTCTCACCTTCCAGGACCATTCTCGTACTCCTCCTTGGGTCCTTCCTCGCCTCCAGCTTCGGTTGGACTTGTCCCGAGACTCCAAAGCCTCTGTTGCACCAACGACTCTGCGTCAACAGTTCCAGGCCCTTCTGGATTCGTACCATGGTGCTGAATTTATATACACCGATGGCTCCCTAGTCGATGGCCATGTTGGGTATGCCTATACTGTAAACAGACTAGGTACATCTGGTCGCACTGTGGTCTTCCTTTGGACTCCAGGCCACATTGGAATAACTGGAAATGAACGTGTTGACCAACTGGCGAAAGAGGCTACTACCTCAACCATGCTGGAAATCGGTCTCCAGGAGAGGGATCTCCGGGCGGTGCTCCATCGGAAGGTATTAAGCCTATGGAATACAGAGTGGGCTGAATCGAACGCCTTCTACGGCAATGTGGAGGTCCTCCCTACGAGCCTCTCGTAGGGAGTCCGTTGTACTCTGCCGACTACGCATTGGCCATACATGGTTAACACACGGCCACCTCTTGCGTCGAGAGGGCCCACCAATTTGCCGTTGTGGCGACCAGCTGACTGTAGTCCACATACTGTTGTACTGTCCGTTTTTAGCCGCTTTGCGGCAGTCCTTTAGCCTGCCAGATTCGTTGTCATCAGTTTTAGGTGACAATGCCTCCTTGGCTACTACTGTTTTAAATTTTATTCGCGCATCTGGTTTCTACCCTTCCATTTAATGGAAGGCGCTTCTGAGACCCTCATTTTTACACTGTTTTTGAAGTTACATTTAGTGCATTGGCATGGTCAATGTTTGCAGTGAACTTCATACTGTTTAATTATCAAATGCTATTAATTACCAGTATTTATATTGGGCGGTAATCTCACATCTCTAACATTCACAATCATCTGAACATTTCTTAAAAATAAAAAAAAAAATAAAAAAAAGTCACGAAACTTACAAAATCAGTAGAGTAACACAGATGTAGAGTGGAAATAACAAATGGCCATTCTTTTCTTTAAGGACTCTTTGCTTTTGAAAAAGTACGAGGTGCTTTCAGTAATTACGTTTTCCTACAGTTTCAAACTAAAACGCAATTACTAGCCTTATTGGGATCAGTTACAGGTATGTTTCAGCTATTTTGCGACATAGACAACTTAGAACTAATTGATCAGACTCAAATCAAGCTTTCTTTCCATCTGTGTAAGTTTGACAAAATAATAAAGCAATATATTTCGTCAGTTATTACATGCACATGGTTTCCATTTTTGTTAATAAAATTCCACTTGTCAAGCTTTGTATCTTCTGTCTTTATATATTTGTAAGTCCCATATTTTATCTGTGTCTGCGACAACTGTCGGTCAACTGATGATAAACCAGGAAACCTAAAACCGATTAGTGACAGAGTAAATAAATAAATAATATCTGCAGAACGTTTGGAAGTGCGTTCCTTCTATATTTCATCATGTTCTGTCAAGCAGTGAGAAGCTGGCGAATTTGATCCAAATTAATCTTGCTAAACTGAACTCGTTTCTTGCGGATTGTTTTGAGCAGTATATGACTTGCCTTAAAGGGACCCTCATACGGACAACAAAATGCACAGATCCGCCATATGATTAATCGCTCGCTTTATAGGTCACACATGTGTGCGCAAATCGCAATGATGCACAGTGGTCAGAATTCCCGAAAACCTGGCCAAAGGTCATAGAAAAATTATGTTTATAGGGAATTGTTGTAGTGGTACACCTGGTATATATTATGACCGTAAAGTAAGGAGATTCGTCCCCACCTGGCTTAGGAACTCACCACGTTCTTGACTATGGGGCCGGCTGCGTTATTTACTCGTCGCTCGTGATTTCTCCCGTTTGCACATGAACAAATGGTGATTGTATAAGCCGTATAAAGCCCATACTAGACAAACTGTAATTTACGAAGACTAACAGAATTGCTGAATTTGGATGAGGTGCAGGAACTGTGTAAAGTTTAATTTTTGAACCTGAGCTGTAGAATAGCTACAGTGACCATTTTTCTCACAGGGAGAGGGCATAAGTAGACCGAAGGGTATCAAAAGACTTTACCTCTTATGTCTGTGAACAACAGCAACAAAGACATCGGTCCCTGGAGAATGGAATTTTCTACTCGACGTTTTCGATCGTAGGTGCAGTATCGTGCATCCTATGATATATATCTTATTCACTTTTTAAAACCTACCACCTTTAAGCTTACAGAAACATCCTCAGGCCTTATCGTTATCATAAAAAGCTCCCAAAACAATTTCTGGATAATTTTCGTGCATTTTGCACCACGGAAAAAATACCTTGTCATTTTTCACAAGCAAAAGAGGAGATAAAAAATAGTTTTAGTTTACTGAATTTGAATCTAAAATTAATGAAAAATCTTTGCAACATTAATTTCAACAGGGATTGCTTATATCAGGACATCATTCCGAAATATGCAAGAGTTAAAATTAGAAATTAAAAAGCAACAGCACGTGCAATAAAGAGGAAAAGCGAAGTCATGTGGGTAGAAGCAGAAATTAGGGAAGCATACAAGAACAAAGATGTATTAAACGACGAGTTATACTCATTGCACTTAAAAATAGCTAAAATATTATCCCCTACACAGTTTGACAACTTACGCTTATTTATTGACGATAGAGTAGACACTGAGAGGGCAAAAGTAATTGAAAAACATCAAAAGAAGTTGTCACATTTGATAGGAGGGAAGAAAGGAGAAAACAGTAATGTGCCTAAGATACACAAATTCTCTGATAAACTTGTAAATCTTACAGATATTCCTCTCACATATGAAGAAATATCTCTTTTGTCAAAAGGTTTGAACTATAATCCAAACCCAATGCTAGGACAGGAAGATGGAAAGAGAATTATAGCAGAGGTCAAATGCGCAAGTGATATTGCAAAGCTCCCCACACATAAACAGAATACCATAGCAGTTAAAATCACCAACGCGTTAAAAGCACAAATTAAGCCAGAAAATAACCTGAATAATGAGAACAAGATCATAGACGATTTAAATAAAAAGTTAAAGAGGCACAAAGCACTAATTACACGGGCAGATAAAGGCAGCACTGTAGTTCTTCTCAGCGACGAGTATGTAACTAAAACTGAAAAATTCTTCTCTGATAACGGTATTAAACAAAAAAGTTTCATGCACAATTAAAACGAAAAATCCACAATTCCGACTTTCTCTTTTCAGACAGAGAAAAAGCAATATACAGTCATGAATCCGCAAACACCAGACACCCGCGCACAGATAAAGCTGCATAAAAAAAGACAAATCCATAAGGCTGATATGTAACACAAGACAAAGTCCTAACGCTCCATTAAATGCCACTTTAGCACAAAGGTTAAGAATGCTACACACATTTCATGAACTGAATAGTCTAAAAAATACGTACGAATTTGCGGAGAAAGTGAAGGACACAGTCATCCCATCTGACTCCATATTTGCATGATGGAGTGAATTTATATACGAACGTGCCTGTCCGTGAAACAATAGATATAATCAAGCGCAATCTTATAAAACACCAAAAAATGGCTGCAGAAGAAATAGTTGACTTTATAGAACTCCTAGAACTAACGCTCTCCTATAACTTTTTCACATTCAACGGCAAGATATATCACCAACCTGAAGGACTTGCAATGGAAACTCCCTAGCAGGCATCATGGCCGAGATCTTCCTTAAACATTTAGAGAACGAATTTTTCATCACTAACCCTACAATAGCCGACAAAATTCTCTATTACCGTTATGTAGATGATGCCATTTTATTAGTTAAAGGAGACCAAAATGATGTTAATGACATTGCGCAAAAAATGAGTGCTATTCATCCAAAAATCAAGTTCACAGTCGAGCATGAAGATAATGGATCCATCAACTACCTCGACATTACAGTTACAAGAGAAGAGGGGAGACATCGTTTTGGTGTATATAGGAAACCTACTTGTACAGACCTTATCACCAATTCAAAATCTTGGCATCCGAAAAGAGTAAAGATGGCATATTTTCGTTCAATGGCTAACAGATTATTGAAATTGTACAAAAATCTACGTAGGTTAGACAGGCAGAACGTTCGAAACACGTTTTAAAGAGCATTACTCTCTTCATAATAATAAAACAGCATTTGGAGAGCATTTAGTGACAGGAAAGCACACGGTTGGAACAATTAATACCCATTTACAAGTGCTACATAGGGAACCAAAAGGACGCCTCCTAACGACACTAGAAGAAATAGAAATTTTCACACACCGGCTTCAAGAACCTGGAAATACACTCAACCAACAAAATGATTTTAATAACAGCGCATTTTTTAAAAACTTTGAAGGCCTCTTGCAACCTTCGTCCTCAACGCAGCGCGCCTTGGAGCGGCGGCCCCACTTTCCGGTGGCTGGCGGCGGCAGCGCGTCGGCCCGGACACCGTCCTAGCAGCAGGTCGGCGTGCAGACTGGCTTCCGAACGTACAAAAAAAACTGCGCGCCGCACAACGCCACCAAGTAGCGACAGAGGCAACTAACGCCCATACCATACTGTTTTATATACGGTTTTTATAGAAATTTTTATATATTTTTTATATTTTAACATTTTAACGATATTTTAACAAACTGACGTTTAAAAATTTTAAAGTATGACGTGTGTAATTTTATACATCTGTTGTAAACATCGTATGCATTTTTTAATTATCGTACCATATTTTTATACTTATGTCACATACAGTTTTATAATTTTTATGTCTGGATATATTCAAGAACCCCACTTTTAGAAATATTTATATAGCAAACAAAAGCAAACATTGTACGG
>JAOYRU010000269.1:0-37055 GCA_026315105.1 Locusta migratoria
CAAGTGCAGTCTACCGCCTCAGTCCCTCCTTCCATCAGAAAGACGCTCTCTCTGTTGCTATGGTAACGACGAATGACATTTGTGGAATGACTTTGCGCCCTGTAACAAAATAGGTTACATTACCTGATACGAGGAGAGAGTTTAATGTTGCTAAATGAGGCAGTATTGTCAATCGCTGGAGTCTGTTGCTTAGCAACGGAAGCGCCACAGCTCAGACAGTCAAACACGACCAAGAATGTTGGACAGCATTCCTTACAGTGTGCACATTGAACATACCCCACATTGGTAGAATTCAAGACCAGAATGAGCATACATTGTTGGTTACGTTACTGACTGAACACCTATGAACAAATAGAAACTACAAGGTAAGAAATATTTTCTTGTTTGTCAGTAGGATTGTGAAAGCTTAGTTGGTTTCTTTGCTATTTGAATCCAGTATATGCCGTCATTTTCCCCTTACATGGCAAAGTCTAAGGAAAAAAAATTAAACGTTTTACCCTTTGCATTAGGCATAAGCGTTATGGGGCAGGGAGTAATTCGTATCACCTACACTCTTATTTATTTAGGCGAAGTTGTGGTGGGTCGGTCGGTGGGGGGAGGGGATAAGTTAAATCAGACATAATGAACGCTAAAATAAGTACATAAAAAATGGAAGTGGAACGTTTTGTAATGTAAATGATTCAAAAGCGAATTAATTGAAGGCGAGTTTTATTGTCTTTGTCAGGTGTAATTTAACGACATTGTTTTGCTACGAATTTGGACTATCTAACGAATTTGTCAAGTCGCAACTGTAACATAATAACAGAAAGTGTTTCTATTTTTTCGTCCCTAGTAGGGAGAATAGGTACGAAAGTTTTAATTTTCTAAATGCATTCCATAAAGAAATGTTATTTCATTTCACGAAATCTGGATCGGCCGTTTTATGCCAGCCTCGTGGGTTTACTGCCAGGTAAATAAACACTCAGTGTGGAAATTAAGAGACATGGTCCGACGCAGACTTGTCGTTTCATGTTGCACAATTTGCTCGCCAACGGCCATACCACGTTGAAAACACCGGTTCTCGTCCGATCACCGAAGTTAAGCAACGTCGGGCCTTGTCAGTACTTGGATGGGTGACCACCTGGGAAAACAGGGTGCTGTTGGCCGCAATTTCATTTTCATTTTTCTCGCTCTTGTCGTCTCCAGTTCACGACCCGACTACGACCCCAGCACCCCAAGTGCCGCAGTCTGCCAAGTCGTAAGACGCTACGCTAGACGCTTGATTTCGGCCCGTCTTATAGCTCGATACACGCTGCACCGCCTACGGCCGCTCATCGGCTGCTGTGGGCCCAAGCGCCCCATCACACTAGCCGGCCGTGCACGGGTCGATGCACCGCCGATTTACGTCGGTGCGCAATCATCGATGGACAGAGAAGGGGCCGACATGGCTGTCCCGACTGCTATTTTCGGACGCTGTGCGGGGGTTGCGTCTTCGTGGCTTCTGCTACTAAGGGCGCATGTCCGAGGTCGTTGCGGAGTGGGCCGCGCGCTGGGGTGGCTCTGGGTTCGACGCCAGGTCCCTTGACGTGCAGCTAACCGTTTTGTGCCTATCTAGTTGCAGCTTGCTGTATACTGGCAAACTTCTGTTATTGCTTGCTGAGTTTTGAAATAATTTAAGAACGGGACAGCGCGAACGCAGTCCCGACTACCAAAAATTATGCGCCCGAGTTACCTACATTAGAGGTAATCGCAGGGGTCAACCTAACCGAAGTGCAATGGAAAGGGTCTCGCCCTGGGAGAACCGCCTTTATGATCACGGTATCTCCTACGCCAGGTAAGTATGCCTTCACGCACCCACTGCCGAATATTTATAACGTCTCGCGCTACAGATGTTTGACGACTACAAAGACGTCGAGAGCTCTTGTTAGACAGCATGGTCGTTATGCTTGCAGTTTCTATTTAGAATGGAGCTTTTAGCCGCCGAGGTTAAATGTCAGATAGTTGCAATTACGGCCTACTGCCGCGTAAATCGATGCACTTTGCGCGGGGAATGGGAGGACCAGACCGCGCGGGAAGGGAGCACCACGCGGTCAACGGCGTCGACCGTTGCTGCGGTAACTCACTGCATCTTCCGCAAGATGGCATACAAGTGCAGTCTACCGCCTCAGTCCCTCCTTCCATCAGAAAGACGCTCTCTCTGTTGCTATGGTAACGACGAATGACATTTGTGGAATGACTTTGCGCCCTGTAACAAAATAGGTTTACATTACCTGATACGAGGAGAGAGTTTAATGTTGCTAAATGAGGCAGTATTGTCAATCGCTGGAGTCTGTTGCTTAGCAACGGAAGCGCCCACAGCTCAGACAGTCAAACACGACCAAGAATGTTGGACAGCATTCCTTACAGTGTGCACATTGAACATACCCCACATTGGTAGAATTCAAGAGAAACCAAGAATGAGCATACATTGTTGGTTACGTTACTGACTGAACACCTATGAACAAATAGAAACTACAAGGTAAGAAATATTTTTCTTGTTTGTCAGTAGGATTGTGAAAGCTTAGTTGGGTTCTTTGCTATTTGAATCCAGTATATGCCGTCATTTTCCCCTTACATGGCAAAGTCTAAGGAAAAAAAATTAAACGTTTTACCCTTTGCATTAGGCATAAGCGTTATGGGGCAGGGAGTAATTCGTATCACCTACACTCTTATTTATTTAGGCGAAGTTGTGGTGGTCGGTCGGTGGGGGGAGGGGATAAGTTAAATCAGACATAAATGAACGCTAAAATAAGTACATAAAAAATGGAAGTGGAACGTTTTGTAATGTAAATGATTCAAAAGCGAATTAATTGAAGGCGAGTTTTATTGTCTTTGTCAGGTGTAATTTAACGACATTGTTTTGCTACGAATTTGGACTATCTAACGAATTTGTCAAGTCGCAACTGTAACATAATAACAGAAAGTGTTTCTATTTTTTCGTCCCTAGTAGGGAGAATAGGTACGAAAGTTTTAATTTTCTAAATGCATTCCATAAAGAAATGTTATTTCATTCACGAAATCTGGATCGGCCGTTTTATGCCAGCCTCGTGGGTTTACTGCCAGGTAAATAAACACTCAGTGTGGAAATTAAGAGACATGGTCCGACGCAGACTTGTCGTTTCATGTTGCACAATTTGCTCGCCAACGGCCATACCACGTTGAAAACACCGGTTCTCGTCCGATCACCGAAGTTAAGCAACGTCGGCCTTGTCAGTACTTGGATGGGTGACCACCTGGGAAAACAGGGTGCTGTGGCCGCAATTTCATTTTCATTTTTCTCGCTCTTGTCGTCTCCAGTTCACGACCCGACTACGACCCCAGCACCCCAAGTGCCGCAAGTCTGCAAGTCGTAAGACGCTACGCTAGACGCTTGATTTCGGCCCGTCTTATAGCTCGATACACGCTGCACCGCCTACGGCCCGCTCATCGGCTGCTGTGGGCCCAAGCGCCCCATCACACTAGCCGGCCGTGCACGGGTCGATGCACCGCCGATTTACCGTCGGTGCGCAATCATCGATGGACAGAGAAGGGCCGACATGGCTGTCCGACTGCTATTTTCGGACGCTGTGCGGGGGTTGCGTCTTCGTGGCTTCTGCTACTAAGGCGCATGTCCGAGGTCGTTGCGGAGTGGGCCGCGCGCTGGGTGGCTCTGGGTTCGACGCCAGGTCCCTTGACGTGCAGCTAACCGTTTTGTGCCTATCTAGTTGCAGCTTGCTGTATACTGGCAAACTTCTGTTATTGCTTGCTGAGTTTTGAAATAATTTAAGAACGGGACAGCGCGAACGCAGTCCCGACTACCAAAAATTATGCGCCCGAGTTACCTACATTAGAGGTAATCGCAGGGGTCAACCTAACCGAAGTGCAATGGAAAGGTCTCGCCCTGGGAGAACCGCCTTTATGATCACGGTATCTCCTACGCCAGGTAAGTATGCCTTCACGCACCCACTGCCGAATATTTATAACGTCTCGCGCTACAGATGTTTGACGACTACAAAGACGTCGAGAGCTCTTGTTAGACAGCATGGTCGTTATGCTTGCAGTTTCTATTTAGAATGGAGCTTTTAGCCGCCGAGTTAAATGTCAGATAGTTGCAATTACGGCCTACTGCCGCGTAAATCGATGCACTTTGCGCGGGAATGGGAGGACCAGACCGCGCGGGAAGGGAGCACCACGCGGTCAACGGCGTCGACCGTTGCTGCGGTAACTCACTGCATCTTCCGCAAGATGGCATACAAGTGCAGTCTACCGCCTCAGTCCCTCCTTCCATCAGAAAGACGCTCTCTCTGTTGCTATGGTAACGACGAATGACATTTGTGGAATGACTTTGCGCCCTGTAACAAAATAGGTTACATTACCTGATACGAGGAGAGAGTTTAATGTTGCTAAATGAGGCAGTATTGTCAATCGCTGGAGTCTGTTGCTTAGCAACGGAAGCGCCACAGCTCAGACAGTCAAACACGACCAAGAATGTTGGACAGCATTCCTTACAGTGTGCACATTGAACATACCCCACATTGGTAGAATTCAAGAGAAACCAAGAATGAGCATACATTGTTGGTTACGTTACTGACTGAACACCTATGAACAAATAGAAACTACAAGGTAAGAAATATTTTTCTTGTTTGTCAGTAGGATTGTGAAAGCTTAGTTGGGTTCTTTGCTATTTGAATCCAGTATATGCCGTCATTTTCCCCTTACATGGCAAAGTCTAAGGAAAAAAAATTAAACGTTTTACCCTTTGCATTAGGCATAAGCGTTATGGGGCAGGGAGTAATTCGTATCACCTACACTCTTATTTATTTAGGCGAAGTTGTGGTGGTCGGTCGGTGGGGGGAGGGGATAAGTTAAATCAGACATAATGAACGCTAAAATAAGTACATAAAAAATGGAAGTGGAACGTTTTGTAATGTAAATGATTCAAAAGCGAATTAATTGAAGGCGAGTTTTATTGTCTTTGTCAGGTGTAATTTAACGACATTGTTTTGCTACGAATTTGGACTATCTAACGAATTTGTCAAGTCGCAACTGTAACATAATAACAGAAAGTGTTTCTATTTTTTCGTCCCTAGTAGGGAGAATAGGTACGAAAGTTTTAATTTTCTAAATGCATTCCATAAAGAAATGTTATTTCATTTCACGAAATCTGGATCGGCCGTTTTATGCCAGCCTCGTGGGTTTACTGCCAGGTAAATAAACACTCAGTGTGGAAATTAAGAGACATGGTCCGACGCAGACTTGTCGTTTCATGTTGCACAATTTGCTCGCCAACGGCCATACCACGTTGAAAACACCGGTTCTCGTCCGATCACCGAAGTTAAGCAACGTCGGGCCTTGTCAGTACTTGGATGGGTGACCACCTGGGAAAACAGGGTGCTGTTGGCCGCAATTTCATTTTCATTTTTCTCGCTCTTGTCGTCTCCAGTTCACGACCCGACTACGACCCCAGCACCCCAAGTGCCGCAAGTCTGCAAGTCGTAAGACGCTACGCTAGACGCTTGATTTCGGCCCGTCTTATAGCTCGATACACGCTGCACCGCCTACGGCCGCTCATCGGCTGCTGTGGGCCCAAGCGCCCCATCACACTAGCCGGCCGTGCACGGGTCGATGCACCGCCGATTTACCGTCGGTGCGCAATCATCGATGGACAGAGAAGGGCCGACATGGCTGTCCGACTGCTATTTTCGGACGCTGTGCGGGGGTTGCGTCTTCGTGGCTTCTGCTACTAAGGGCGCATGTCCGAGGTCGTTGCGGAGTGGGCCGCGCGCTGGGTGGCTCTGGGTTCGACGCCAGGTCCCTTGACGTGCAGCTAACCGTTTTGTGCCTATCTAGTTGCAGCTTGCTGTATACTGGCAAACTTCTGTTATTGCTTGCTGAGTTTTGAAATAATTTAAGAACGGGACAGCGCGAACGCAGTCCCGACTACCAAAAATTATGCGCCCGAGTTACCTACATTAGAGGTAATCGCAGGGGTCAACCTAACCGAAGTGCAATGGAAAGGTCTCGCCCTGGGAGAACCGCCTTTATGATCACGGTATCTCCTACGCCAGGTAAGTATGCCTTCACGCACCCACTGCCGAATATTTATAACGTCTCGCGCTACAGATGTTTGACGACTACAAAGACGTCGAGAGCTCTTGTTAGACAGCATGGTCGTTATGCTTGCAGTTTCTATTTAGAATGGAGCTTTTAGCCGCCGAGTTAAATGTCAGATAGTTGCAATTACGGCCTACTGCCGCGTAAATCGATGCACTTTGCGCGGGAATGGGAGGACCAGACCGCGCGGGAAGGGAGCACCACGCGGTCAACGGCGTCGACCGTTGCTGCGGTAACTCACTGCATCTTCCGCAAGATGGCATACAAGTGCAGTCTACCGCCTCAGTCCCTCCTTCCATCAGAAAGACGCTCTCTCTGTTGCTATGGTAACGACGAATGACATTTGTGGAATGACTTTGCGCCCTGTAACAAAATAGGTTACATTACCTGATACGAGGAGAGAGTTTAATGTTGCTAAATGAGGCAGTATTGTCAATCGCTGGAGTCTGTTGCTTAGCAACGGAAGCGCCACAGCTCAGACAGTCAAACACGACCAAGAATGTTGGACAGCATTCCTTACAGTGTGCACATTGAACATACCCCACATTGGTAGAATTCAAGAGAAACCAAGAATGAGCATACATTGTTGGTTACGTTACTGACTGAACACCTATGAACAAATAGAAACTACAAGGTAAGAAATATTTTTCTTGTTTGTCAGTAGGATTGTGAAAGCTTAGTTGGGTTCTTTGCTATTTGAATCCAGTATATGCCGTCATTTTCCCCTTACATGGCAAAGTCTAAGGAAAAAAAATTAAACGTTTTACCCTTTGCATTAGGCATAAGCGTTATGGGGCAGGGAGTAATTCGTATCACCTACACTCTTATTTATTTAGGCGAAGTTGTGGTGGTCGGTCGGTGGGGGGAGGGGATAAGTTAAATCAGACATAATGAACGCTAAAATAAGTACATAAAAAATGGAAGTGGAACGTTTTGTAATGTAAATGATTCAAAAGCGAATTAATTGAAGGCGAGTTTTATTGTCTTTGTCAGGTGTAATTTAACGACATTGTTTTGCTACGAATTTGGACTATCTAACGAATTTGTCAAGTCGCAACTGTAACATAATAACAGAAAGTGTTTCTATTTTTTCGTCCCTAGTAGGGAGAATAGGTACGAAAGTTTTAATTTTCTAAATGCATTCCATAAAGAAATGTTATTTCATTTCACGAAATCTGGATCGGCCGTTTTATGCCAGCCTCGTGGGTTTACTGCCAGGTAAATAAACACTCAGTGTGGAAATTAAGAGACATGGTCCGACGCAGACTTGTCGTTTCATGTTGCACAATTTGCTCGCCAACGGCCATACCACGTTGAAAACACCGGTTCTCGTCCGATCACCGAAGTTAAGCAACGTCGGGCCTTGTCAGTACTTGGATGGGTGACCACCTGGGAAAACAGGGTGCTGTTGGCCGCAATTTCATTTTCATTTTTCTCGCTCTTGTCGTCTCCAGTTCACGACCCGACTACGACCCCAGCACCCCAAGTGCCGCAAGTCTGCAAGTCGTAAGACGCTACGCTAGACGCTTGATTTCGGCCCGTCTTATAGCTCGATACACGCTGCACCGCCTACGGCCGCTCATCGGCTGCTGTGGGCCCAAGCGCCCCATCACACTAGCCGGCCGTGCACGGGTCGATGCACCGCCGATTTACCGTCGGTGCGCAATCATCGATGGACAGAGAAGGGCCGACATGGCTGTCCGACTGCTATTTTCGGACGCTGTGCGGGGGTTGCGTCTTCGTGGCTTCTGCTACTAAGGGCGCATGTCCGAGGTCGTTGCGGAGTGGGCCGCGCGCTGGGTGGCTCTGGGTTCGACGCCAGGTCCCTTGACGTGCAGCTAACCGTTTTGTGCCTATCTAGTTGCAGCTTGCTGTATACTGGCAAACTTCTGTTATTGCTTGCTGAGTTTTGAAATAATTTAAGAACGGGACAGCGCGAACGCAGTCCCGACTACCAAAAATTATGCGCCCGAGTTACCTACATTAGAGGTAATCGCAGGGGTCAACCTAACCGAAGTGCAATGGAAAGGTCTCGCCCTGGGAGAACCGCCTTTATGATCACGGTATCTCCTACGCCAGGTAAGTATGCCTTCACGCACCCACTGCCGAATATTTATAACGTCTCGCGCTACAGATGTTTGACGACTACAAAGACGTCGAGAGCTCTTGTTAGACAGCATGGTCGTTATGCTTGCAGTTTCTATTTAGAATGGAGCTTTTAGCCGCCGAGTTAAATGTCAGATAGTTGCAATTACGGCCTACTGCCGCGTAAATCGATGCACTTTGCGCGGGAATGGGAGGACCAGACCGCGCGGGAAGGGAGCACCACGCGGTCAACGGCGTCGACCGTTGCTGCGGTAACTCACTGCATCTTCCGCAAGATGGCATACAAGTGCAGTCTACCGCCTCAGTCCCTCCTTCCATCAGAAAGACGCTCTCTCTGTTGCTATGGTAACGACGAATGACATTTGTGGAATGACTTTGCGCCCTGTAACAAAATAGGTTACATTACCTGATACGAGGAGAGAGTTTAATGTTGCTAAATGAGGCAGTATTGTCAATCGCTGGAGTCTGTTGCTTAGCAACGGAAGCGCCACAGCTCAGACAGTCAAACACGACCAAGAATGTTGGACAGCATTCCTTACAGTGTGCACATTGAACATACCCCACATTGGTAGAATTCAAGAGAAACCAAGAATGAGCATACATTGTTGGTTACGTTACTGACTGAACACCTATGAACAAATAGAAACTACAAGGTAAGAAATATTTTTCTTGTTTGTCAGTAGGATTGTGAAAGCTTAGTTGGGTTCTTTGCTATTTGAATCCAGTATATGCCGTCATTTTCCCCTTACATGGCAAAGTCTAAGGAAAAAAAATTAAACGTTTTACCCTTTGCATTAGGCATAAGCGTTATGGGGCAGGGAGTAATTCGTATCACCTACACTCTTATTTATTTAGGCGAAGTTGTGGTGGTCGGTCGGTGGGGGGAGGGGATAAGTTAAATCAGACATAATGAACGCTAAAATAAGTACATAAAAAATGGAAGTGGAACGTTTTGTAATGTAAATGATTCAAAAGCGAATTAATTGAAGGCGAGTTTTATTGTCTTTGTCAGGTGTAATTTAACGACATTGTTTTGCTACGAATTTGGACTATCTAACGAATTTGTCAAGTCGCAACTGTAACATAATAACAGAAAGTGTTTCTATTTTTTCGTCCCTAGTAGGGAGAATAGGTACGAAAGTTTTAATTTTCTAAATGCATTCCATAAAGAAATGTTATTTCATTTCACGAAATCTGGATCGGCCGTTTTATGCCAGCCTCGTGGGTTTACTGCCAGGTAAATAAACACTCAGTGTGGAAATTAAGAGACATGGTCCGACGCAGACTTGTCGTTTCATGTTGCACAATTTGCTCGCCAACGGCCATACCACGTTGAAAACACCGGTTCTCGTCCGATCACCGAAGTTAAGCAACGTCGGGCCTTGTCAGTACTTGGATGGGTGACCACCTGGGAAAACAGGGTGCTGTTGGCCGCAATTTCATTTTCATTTTTCTCGCTCTTGTCGTCTCCAGTTCACGACCCGACTACGACCCCAGCACCCCAAGTGCCGCAAGTCTGCAAGTCGTAAGACGCTACGCTAGACGCTTGATTTCGGCCCGTCTTATAGCTCGATACACGCTGCACCGCCTACGGCCGCTCATCGGCTGCTGTGGGCCCAAGCGCCCCATCACACTAGCCGGCCGTGCACGGGTCGATGCACCGCCGATTTACCGTCGGTGCGCAATCATCGATGGACAGAGAAGGGCCGACATGGCTGTCCGACTGCTATTTTCGGACGCTGTGCGGGGGTTGCGTCTTCGTGGCTTCTGCTACTAAGGGCGCATGTCCGAGGTCGTTGCGGAGTGGGCCGCGCGCTGGGTGGCTCTGGGTTCGACGCCAGGTCCCTTGACGTGCAGCTAACCGTTTTGTGCCTATCTAGTTGCAGCTTGCTGTATACTGGCAAACTTCTGTTATTGCTTGCTGAGTTTTGAAATAATTTAAGAACGGGACAGCGCGAACGCAGTCCCGACTACCAAAAATTATGCGCCCGAGTTACCTACATTAGAGGTAATCGCAGGGGTCAACCTAACCGAAGTGCAATGGAAAGGTCTCGCCCTGGGAGAACCGCCTTTATGATCACGGTATCTCCTACGCCAGGTAAGTATGCCTTCACGCACCCACTGCCGAATATTTATAACGTCTCGCGCTACAGATGTTTGACGACTACAAAGACGTCGAGAGCTCTTGTTAGACAGCATGGTCGTTATGCTTGCAGTTTCTATTTAGAATGGAGCTTTTAGCCGCCGAGTTAAATGTCAGATAGTTGCAATTACGGCCTACTGCCGCGTAAATCGATGCACTTTGCGCGGGAATGGGAGGACCAGACCGCGCGGGAAGGGAGCACCACGCGGTCAACGGCGTCGACCGTTGCTGCGGTAACTCACTGCATCTTCCGCAAGATGGCATACAAGTGCAGTCTACCGCCTCAGTCCCTCCTTCCATCAGAAAGACGCTCTCTCTGTTGCTATGGTAACGACGAATGACATTTGTGGAATGACTTTGCGCCCTGTAACAAAATAGGTTACATTACCTGATACGAGGAGAGAGTTTAATGTTGCTAAATGAGGCAGTATTGTCAATCGCTGGAGTCTGTTGCTTAGCAACGGAAGCGCCACAGCTCAGACAGTCAAACACGACCAAGAATGTTGGACAGCATTCCTTACAGTGTGCACATTGAACATACCCCACATTGGTAGAATTCAAGAGAAACCAAGAATGAGCATACATTGTTGGTTACGTTACTGACTGAACACCTATGAACAAATAGAAACTACAAGGTAAGAAATATTTTTCTTGTTTGTCAGTAGGATTGTGAAAGCTTAGTTGGGTTCTTTGCTATTTGAATCCAGTATATGCCGTCATTTTCCCCTTACATGGCAAAGTCTAAGGAAAAAAAATTAAACGTTTTACCCTTTGCATTAGGCATAAGCGTTATGGGGCAGGGAGTAATTCGTATCACCTACACTCTTATTTATTTAGGCGAAGTTGTGGTGGTCGGTCGGTGGGGGGAGGGGATAAGTTAAATCAGACATAATGAACGCTAAAATAAGTACATAAAAAATGGAAGTGGAACGTTTTGTAATGTAAATGATTCAAAAGCGAATTAATTGAAGGCGAGTTTTATTGTCTTTGTCAGGTGTAATTTAACGACATTGTTTTGCTACGAATTTGGACTATCTAACGAATTTGTCAAGTCGCAACTGTAACATAATAACAGAAAGTGTTTCTATTTTTTCGTCCCTAGTAGGGAGAATAGGTACGAAAGTTTTAATTTTCTAAATGCATTCCATAAAGAAATGTTATTTCATTTCACGAAATCTGGATCGGCCGTTTTATGCCAGCCTCGTGGGTTTACTGCCAGGTAAATAAACACTCAGTGTGGAAATTAAGAGACATGGTCCGACGCAGACTTGTCGTTTCATGTTGCACAATTTGCTCGCCAACGGCCATACCACGTTGAAAACACCGGTTCTCGTCCGATCACCGAAGTTAAGCAACGTCGGGCCTTGTCAGTACTTGGATGGGTGACCACCTGGGAAAACAGGGTGCTGTTGGCCGCAATTTCATTTTCATTTTTCTCGCTCTTGTCGTCTCCAGTTCACGACCCGACTACGACCCCAGCACCCCAAGTGCCGCAAGTCTGCAAGTCGTAAGACGCTACGCTAGACGCTTGATTTCGGCCCGTCTTATAGCTCGATACACGCTGCACCGCCTACGGCCGCTCATCGGCTGCTGTGGGCCCAAGCGCCCCATCACACTAGCCGGCCGTGCACGGGTCGATGCACCGCCGATTTACCGTCGGTGCGCAATCATCGATGGACAGAGAAGGGCCGACATGGCTGTCCGACTGCTATTTTCGGACGCTGTGCGGGGGTTGCGTCTTCGTGGCTTCTGCTACTAAGGGCGCATGTCCGAGGTCGTTGCGGAGTGGGCCGCGCGCTGGGTGGCTCTGGGTTCGACGCCAGGTCCCTTGACGTGCAGCTAACCGTTTTGTGCCTATCTAGTTGCAGCTTGCTGTATACTGGCAAACTTCTGTTATTGCTTGCTGAGTTTTGAAATAATTTAAGAACGGGACAGCGCGAACGCAGTCCCGACTACCAAAAATTATGCGCCCGAGTTACCTACATTAGAGGTAATCGCAGGGGTCAACCTAACCGAAGTGCAATGGAAAGGTCTCGCCCTGGGAGAACCGCCTTTATGATCACGGTATCTCCTACGCCAGGTAAGTATGCCTTCACGCATTTTTTTTTTTTTTTTTTTTTCCTTTATTGTTGTTTTAAAGCCAGCCGTAGTAACAGCTGGCAGGCTGGCAGCAGCTGCGGTGGCTGCTCTTCAGCCATGTGATACACAAGCATGACAAAGAAGAGATAAAATATAAAAAGATGGACAAAATTGGGGAAATAAAAAACTTGACAGACAGATTTTTCGACAGAGTAAAACGGACATGTATAAACGGGACAAAACATATGGCAGAGAACAAAAAAGAGACGAGTAGTGATAAAACACACACACAGTCAGTAAAAACAACCGGCCACGGTGACAAGTTTAAAAGTACATTGCGGAGACACGAAGTTCACACACGGAGACAGCTGACGGCGTAAAGAATAAAACATGGGGACGGCGATTATGGAGGCACTGAGTAAAACACACGACACTGGAGACACTTGCACTGAACACATAGATAAAAAGTCGAGACGCCCCCGCAGGGAGTGGGGAGGGGATGGAGGGGGGGAGGTGGGGCAGGGACGGGGGAAGTGCGGGGGAGGGGGAGAAGGGGAGGGAAGAGAGCGTAAGGAGGGAAGGAGTGACGAGACTCTGGGCATGGGAGAGGGTAGCCAAGCGGGCGGGAAGGAAAAGGGACGGGAGAGAGGGGAGGGGCGCTGATGCTACGGGGAAGGGATCAGAGTTGGTAGGAGGGGTAGATATCGGGCCGAAGTTCGGTATCCGGTAGAGGAAGGGTGCGGAAATTGCCTTGGGAGAGGATACGGAGCGTATGGAGGTGAAGGCCGGGAGGGACGGTTTGGCGGAGGCGTGGCAGAGGCCCGGGATTCGTAAGAATAGGGTAGACCAGAGGGTTTTGGGACTCTATTTTGCGGGATGCGTAAAGGAGCCGGAGATGTTCGAGGTGTTGTAGGAGAGGAGGGAAGGGGATGAGGTCATAGAGGATCCGCGTGGGGGAAGGGAGTCTGATACGGTATGCGAGGCGGAGGGCGTGGCGTTCTAGAATCTGGAGGGACTTGTAGAAAGTAGGAGGGGCTGATATCCAGGCGGGGTGGAAGGAACAAAGGACGGGGCGCATGATTGATTTGTAGGTGTGAAGGACAGTGGAAGGGTGGAGGCCCCACGTCCGGCCAGTGAGGAGTTTTAGGAGGTTTAGGCGGGACAGAGCTTTCTCACGGAGGGATTTGAGGTATGGAGTCCAGGACAGTTGGCGGTCAAGGGTAAGGCCAAGGTACTTGAGGGTGGGGGTGTGGCGGATGGGTCGGTTGTGAAGGGTAAGATAGAAATCGTGGAGGCGGAAGGTGCGGGTAGTACGACCTATGACTATTGCCTGGGATTTGTCGGGATTGACGGAGAGGAGCCACCGGTTACACCAGGAGGCGAACTCGGTGAGGTGGGACTGGAGCAAAACCTGGGAACGGGCAAGGGAGGGGGCGAGGGCCAGGAAGGCGGTGTCGTCAGCATATTGGAGGAGATAGACGGGAGGTTGGGGTTGAGGCATGTCGGCAGAGTAGAGGAGATAGAGGAGGGGAGAGAGGACTGAGCCTTGGGGCACCCCGGCGGAGGGGTAGAAAATACGGGAGTTGGAGTTGCAGACAGTGACGTAGGAGGGGCGGCGGGTAAGGAAGGAAGCGATGAGGCGGACGTAATTAATGGGAAGGGCGTAGAGCTGGATCTTGAAGAGGAGACCGGAATGCCATACTCGGTCGTAGGCTTTTTGGATGTCGAGGGATACAAAAATTGCGGAGCGACGGGAGTTGAGTTGGACGGAGAGGAGATGAGTCAGGCGAAGGAGCTGGTCGTCGGCGGAGAAGGAGGGTCGGAAGCCACATTGGGAGGAGGGGAGAAACTGGTGGCGGTGGAGGTGCTGGTGGATTCGACGAGAAAGGATGGTTTCCAGGACCTTGCTGAACACGGAGGTAAGACTGATGGGACGGTAGGATGAGGTCTGGGACGGGGGCTTGTCAGGCTTGAGGAACATGAGAATACGGGAGATTTTCCACAGGTCGGGGTAGAAGCCAGTGTAAAGGATGACGTTGTAGAGTTTGGCAAGGACTTCATGAAATGAGAGGGGGCATGCGCGAAGGTGGCGGTAGGTTAGCCGGTCGTGACCGGGGGGCCTTCACGCACCCACTGCCGAATATTTATAACGTCTCGCGCTACAGATGTTTGACGACTACAAAGACGTCGAGAGCTCTTGTTAGACAGCATGGTCGTTATGCTTGCAGTTTCTATTTAGAATGGAGCTTTTAGCCGCCGAGTTAAATGTCAGATAGTTGCAATTACGGCCTACTGCCGCGTAAATCGATGCACTTTGCGCGGGAATGGGAGGACCAGACCGCGCGGGAAGGGAGCACCACGCGGTCAACGGCGTCGACCGTTGCTGCGGTAACTCACTGCATCTTCCGCAAGATGGCATACAAGTGCAGTCTACCGCCTCAGTCCCTCCTTCCATCAGAAAGACGCTCTCTCTGTTGCTATGGTAACGACGAATGACATTTGTGGAATGACTTTGCGCCCTGTAACAAAATAGGTTACATTACCTGATACGAGGAGAGAGTTTAATGTTGCTAAATGAGGCAGTATTGTCAATCGCTGGAGTCTGTTGCTTAGCAACGGAAGCGCCACAGCTCAGACAGTCAAACACGACCAAGAATGTTGGACAGCATTCCTTACAGTGTGCACATTGAACATACCCCACATTGGTAGAATTCAAGAGAAACCAAGAATGAGCATACATTGTTGGTTACGTTACTGACTGAACACCTATGAACAAATAGAAACTACAAGGTAAGAAATATTTTTCTTGTTTGTCAGTAGGATTGTGAAAGCTTAGTTGGGTTCTTTGCTATTTGAATCCAGTATATGCCGTCATTTTCCCCTTACATGGCAAAGTCTAAGGAAAAAAAATTAAACGTTTTACCCTTTGCATTAGGCATAAGCGTTATGGGGCAGGGAGTAATTCGTATCACCTACACTCTTATTTATTTAGGCGAAGTTGTGGTGGTCGGTCGGTGGGGGGAGGGGATAAGTTAAATCAGACATAATGAACGCTAAAATAAGTACATAAAAAATGGAAGTGGAACGTTTTGTAATGTAAATGATTCAAAAGCGAATTAATTGAAGGCGAGTTTTATTGTCTTTGTCAGGTGTAATTTAACGACATTGTTTTGCTACGAATTTGGACTATCTAACGAATTTGTCAAGTCGCAACTGTAACATAATAACAGAAAGTGTTTCTATTTTTTCGTCCCTAGTAGGGAGAATAGGTACGAAAGTTTTAATTTTCTAAATGCATTCCATAAAGAAATGTTATTTCATTTCACGAAATCTGGATCGGCCGTTTTATGCCAGCCTCGTGGGTTTACTGCCAGGTAAATAAACACTCAGTGTGGAAATTAAGAGACATGGTCCGACGCAGACTTGTCGTTTCATGTTGCACAATTTGCTCGCCAACGGCCATACCACGTTGAAAACACCGGTTCTCGTCCGATCACCGAAGTTAAGCAACGTCGGGCCTTGTCAGTACTTGGATGGGTGACCACCTGGGAAAACAGGGTGCTGTTGGCCGCAATTTCATTTTCATTTTTCTCGCTCTTGTCGTCTCCAGTTCACGACCCGACTACGACCCCAGCACCCCAAGTGCCGCAAGTCTGCAAGTCGTAAGACGCTACGCTAGACGCTTGATTTCGGCCCGTCTTATAGCTCGATACACGCTGCACCGCCTACGGCCGCTCATCGGCTGCTGTGGGCCCAAGCGCCCCATCACACTAGCCGGCCGTGCACGGGTCGATGCACCGCCGATTTACCGTCGGTGCGCAATCATCGATGGACAGAGAAGGGCCGACATGGCTGTCCGACTGCTATTTTCGGACGCTGTGCGGGGGTTGCGTCTTCGTGGCTTCTGCTACTAAGGGCGCATGTCCGAGGTCGTTGCGGAGTGGGCCGCGCGCTGGGTGGCTCTGGGTTCGACGCCAGGTCCCTTGACGTGCAGCTAACCGTTTTGTGCCTATCTAGTTGCAGCTTGCTGTATACTGGCAAACTTCTGTTATTGCTTGCTGAGTTTTGAAATAATTTAAGAACGGGACAGCGCGAACGCAGTCCCGACTACCAAAAATTATGCGCCCGAGTTACCTACATTAGAGGTAATCGCAGGGGTCAACCTAACCGAAGTGCAATGGAAAGGTCTCGCCCTGGGAGAACCGCCTTTATGATCACGGTATCTCCTACGCCAGGTAAGTATGCCTTCACGCACCCACTGCCGAATATTTATAACGTCTCGCGCTACAGATGTTTGACGACTACAAAGACGTCGAGAGCTCTTGTTAGACAGCATGGTCGTTATGCTTGCAGTTTCTATTTAGAATGGAGCTTTTAGCCGCCGAGTTAAATGTCAGATAGTTGCAATTACGGCCTACTGCCGCGTAAATCGATGCACTTTGCGCGGGAATGGGAGGACCAGACCGCGCGGGAAGGGAGCACCACGCGGTCAACGGCGTCGACCGTTGCTGCGGTAACTCACTGCATCTTCCGCAAGATGGCATACAAGTGCAGTCTACCGCCTCAGTCCCTCCTTCCATCAGAAAGACGCTCTCTCTGTTGCTATGGTAACGACGAATGACATTTGTGGAATGACTTTGCGCCCTGTAACAAAATAGGTTACATTACCTGATACGAGGAGAGAGTTTAATGTTGCTAAATGAGGCAGTATTGTCAATCGCTGGAGTCTGTTGCTTAGCAACGGAAGCGCCACAGCTCAGACAGTCAAACACGACCAAGAATGTTGGACAGCATTCCTTACAGTGTGCACATTGAACATACCCCACATTGGTAGAATTCAAGAGAAACCAAGAATGAGCATACATTGTTGGTTACGTTACTGACTGAACACCTATGAACAAATAGAAACTACAAGGTAAGAAATATTTTTCTTGTTTGTCAGTAGGATTGTGAAAGCTTAGTTGGGTTCTTTGCTATTTGAATCCAGTATATGCCGTCATTTTCCCCTTACATGGCAAAGTCTAAGGAAAAAAAATTAAACGTTTTACCCTTTGCATTAGGCATAAGCGTTATGGGGCAGGGAGTAATTCGTATCACCTACACTCTTATTTATTTAGGCGAAGTTGTGGTGGTCGGTCGGTGGGGGGAGGGGATAAGTTAAATCAGACATAATGAACGCTAAAATAAGTACATAAAAAATGGAAGTGGAACGTTTTGTAATGTAAATGATTCAAAAGCGAATTAATTGAAGGCGAGTTTTATTGTCTTTGTCAGGTGTAATTTAACGACATTGTTTTGCTACGAATTTGGACTATCTAACGAATTTGTCAAGTCGCAACTGTAACATAATAACAGAAAGTGTTTCTATTTTTTCGTCCCTAGTAGGGAGAATAGGTACGAAAGTTTTAATTTTCTAAATGCATTCCATAAAGAAATGTTATTTCATTTCACGAAATCTGGATCGGCCGTTTTATGCCAGCCTCGTGGGTTTACTGCCAGGTAAATAAACACTCAGTGTGGAAATTAAGAGACATGGTCCGACGCAGACTTGTCGTTTCATGTTGCACAATTTGCTCGCCAACGGCCATACCACGTTGAAAACACCGGTTCTCGTCCGATCACCGAAGTTAAGCAACGTCGGGCCTTGTCAGTACTTGGATGGGTGACCACCTGGGAAAACAGGGTGCTGTTGGCCGCAATTTCATTTTCATTTTTCTCGCTCTTGTCGTCTCCAGTTCACGACCCGACTACGACCCCAGCACCCCAAGTGCCGCAAGTCTGCAAGTCGTAAGACGCTACGCTAGACGCTTGATTTCGGCCCGTCTTATAGCTCGATACACGCTGCACCGCCTACGGCCGCTCATCGGCTGCTGTGGGCCCAAGCGCCCCATCACACTAGCCGGCCGTGCACGGGTCGATGCACCGCCGATTTACCGTCGGTGCGCAATCATCGATGGACAGAGAAGGGCCGACATGGCTGTCCGACTGCTATTTTCGGACGCTGTGCGGGGGTTGCGTCTTCGTGGCTTCTGCTACTAAGGGCGCATGTCCGAGGTCGTTGCGGAGTGGGCCGCGCGCTGGGTGGCTCTGGGTTCGACGCCAGGTCCCTTGACGTGCAGCTAACCGTTTTGTGCCTATCTAGTTGCAGCTTGCTGTATACTGGCAAACTTCTGTTATTGCTTGCTGAGTTTTGAAATAATTTAAGAACGGGACAGCGCGAACGCAGTCCCGACTACCAAAAATTATGCGCCCGAGTTACCTACATTAGAGGTAATCGCAGGGGTCAACCTAACCGAAGTGCAATGGAAAGGTCTCGCCCTGGGAGAACCGCCTTTATGATCACGGTATCTCCTACGCCAGGTAAGTATGCCTTCACGCACCCACTGCCGAATATTTATAACGTCTCGCGCTACAGATGTTTGACGACTACAAAGACGTCGAGAGCTCTTGTTAGACAGCATGGTCGTTATGCTTGCAGTTTCTATTTAGAATGGAGCTTTTAGCCGCCGAGTTAAATGTCAGATAGTTGCAATTACGGCCTACTGCCGCGTAAATCGATGCACTTTGCGCGGGAATGGGAGGACCAGACCGCGCGGGAAGGGAGCACCACGCGGTCAACGGCGTCGACCGTTGCTGCGGTAACTCACTGCATCTTCCGCAAGATGGCATACAAGTGCAGTCTACCGCCTCAGTCCCTCCTTCCATCAGAAAGACGCTCTCTCTGTTGCTATGGTAACGACGAATGACATTTGTGGAATGACTTTGCGCCCTGTAACAAAATAGGTTACATTACCTGATACGAGGAGAGAGTTTAATGTTGCTAAATGAGGCAGTATTGTCAATCGCTGGAGTCTGTTGCTTAGCAACGGAAGCGCCACAGCTCAGACAGTCAAACACGACCAAGAATGTTGGACAGCATTCCTTACAGTGTGCACATTGAACATACCCCACATTGGTAGAATTCAAGAGAAACCAAGAATGAGCATACATTGTTGGTTACGTTACTGACTGAACACCTATGAACAAATAGAAACTACAAGGTAAGAAATATTTTTCTTGTTTGTCAGTAGGATTGTGAAAGCTTAGTTGGGTTCTTTGCTATTTGAATCCAGTATATGCCGTCATTTTCCCCTTACATGGCAAAGTCTAAGGAAAAAAAATTAAACGTTTTACCCTTTGCATTAGGCATAAGCGTTATGGGGCAGGGAGTAATTCGTATCACCTACACTCTTATTTATTTAGGCGAAGTTGTGGTGGTCGGTCGGTGGGGGGAGGGGATAAGTTAAATCAGACATAATGAACGCTAAAATAAGTACATAAAAAATGGAAGTGGAACGTTTTGTAATGTAAATGATTCAAAAGCGAATTAATTGAAGGCGAGTTTTATTGTCTTTGTCAGGTGTAATTTAACGACATTGTTTTGCTACGAATTTGGACTATCTAACGAATTTGTCAAGTCGCAACTGTAACATAATAACAGAAAGTGTTTCTATTTTTTCGTCCCTAGTAGGGAGAATAGGTACGAAAGTTTTAATTTTCTAAATGCATTCCATAAAGAAATGTTATTTCATTTCACGAAATCTGGATCGGCCGTTTTATGCCAGCCTCGTGGGTTTACTGCCAGGTAAATAAACACTCAGTGTGGAAATTAAGAGACATGGTCCGACGCAGACTTGTCGTTTCATGTTGCACAATTTGCTCGCCAACGGCCATACCACGTTGAAAACACCGGTTCTCGTCCGATCACCGAAGTTAAGCAACGTCGGGCCTTGTCAGTACTTGGATGGGTGACCACCTGGGAAAACAGGGTGCTGTTGGCCGCAATTTCATTTTCATTTTTCTCGCTCTTGTCGTCTCCAGTTCACGACCCGACTACGACCCCAGCACCCCAAGTGCCGCAAGTCTGCAAGTCGTAAGACGCTACGCTAGACGCTTGATTTCGGCCCGTCTTATAGCTCGATACACGCTGCACCGCCTACGGCCGCTCATCGGCTGCTGTGGGCCCAAGCGCCCCATCACACTAGCCGGCCGTGCACGGGTCGATGCACCGCCGATTTACCGTCGGTGCGCAATCATCGATGGACAGAGAAGGGCCGACATGGCTGTCCGACTGCTATTTTCGGACGCTGTGCGGGGGTTGCGTCTTCGTGGCTTCTGCTACTAAGGGCGCATGTCCGAGGTCGTTGCGGAGTGGGCCGCGCGCTGGGTGGCTCTGGGTTCGACGCCAGGTCCCTTGACGTGCAGCTAACCGTTTTGTGCCTATCTAGTTGCAGCTTGCTGTATACTGGCAAACTTCTGTTATTGCTTGCTGAGTTTTGAAATAATTTAAGAACGGGACAGCGCGAACGCAGTCCCGACTACCAAAAATTATGCGCCCGAGTTACCTACATTAGAGGTAATCGCAGGGGTCAACCTAACCGAAGTGCAATGGAAAGGTCTCGCCCTGGGAGAACCGCCTTTATGATCACGGTATCTCCTACGCCAGGTAAGTATGCCTTCACGCACCCACTGCCGAATATTTATAACGTCTCGCGCTACAGATGTTTGACGACTACAAAGACGTCGAGAGCTCTTGTTAGACAGCATGGTCGTTATGCTTGCAGTTTCTATTTAGAATGGAGCTTTTAGCCGCCGAGTTAAATGTCAGATAGTTGCAATTACGGCCTACTGCCGCGTAAATCGATGCACTTTGCGCGGGAATGGGAGGACCAGACCGCGCGGGAAGGGAGCACCACGCGGTCAACGGCGTCGACCGTTGCTGCGGTAACTCACTGCATCTTCCGCAAGATGGCATACAAGTGCAGTCTACCGCCTCAGTCCCTCCTTCCATCAGAAAGACGCTCTCTCTGTTGCTATGGTAACGACGAATGACATTTGTGGAATGACTTTGCGCCCTGTAACAAAATAGGTTACATTACCTGATACGAGGAGAGAGTTTAATGTTGCTAAATGAGGCAGTATTGTCAATCGCTGGAGTCTGTTGCTTAGCAACGGAAGCGCCACAGCTCAGACAGTCAAACACGACCAAGAATGTTGGACAGCATTCCTTACAGTGTGCACATTGAACATACCCCACATTGGTAGAATTCAAGAGAAACCAAGAATGAGCATACATTGTTGGTTACGTTACTGACTGAACACCTATGAACAAATAGAAACTACAAGGTAAGAAATATTTTTCTTGTTTGTCAGTAGGATTGTGAAAGCTTAGTTGGGTTCTTTGCTATTTGAATCCAGTATATGCCGTCATTTTCCCCTTACATGGCAAAGTCTAAGGAAAAAAAATTAAACGTTTTACCCTTTGCATTAGGCATAAGCGTTATGGGGCAGGGAGTAATTCGTATCACCTACACTCTTATTTATTTAGGCGAAGTTGTGGTGGTCGGTCGGTGGGGGGAGGGGATAAGTTAAATCAGACATAATGAACGCTAAAATAAGTACATAAAAAATGGAAGTGGAACGTTTTGTAATGTAAATGATTCAAAAGCGAATTAATTGAAGGCGAGTTTTATTGTCTTTGTCAGGTGTAATTTAACGACATTGTTTTGCTACGAATTTGGACTATCTAACGAATTTGTCAAGTCGCAACTGTAACATAATAACAGAAAGTGTTTCTATTTTTTCGTCCCTAGTAGGGAGAATAGGTACGAAAGTTTTAATTTTCTAAATGCATTCCATAAAGAAATGTTATTTCATTTCACGAAATCTGGATCGGCCGTTTTATGCCAGCCTCGTGGGTTTACTGCCAGGTAAATAAACACTCAGTGTGGAAATTAAGAGACATGGTCCGACGCAGACTTGTCGTTTCATGTTGCACAATTTGCTCGCCAACGGCCATACCACGTTGAAAACACCGGTTCTCGTCCGATCACCGAAGTTAAGCAACGTCGGGCCTTGTCAGTACTTGGATGGGTGACCACCTGGGAAAACAGGGTGCTGTTGGCCGCAATTTGATTTTCATTTTTCTCGCTCTTGTCGTCTCCAGTTCACGACCCGACTACGACCCCAGCACCCCAAGTGCCGCAAGTCTGCAAGTCGTAAGACGCTACGCTAGACGCTTGATTTCGGCCCGTCTTATAGCTCGATACACGCTGCACCGCCTACGGCCGCTCATCGGCTGCTGTGGGCCCAAGCGCCCCATCACACTAGCCGGCCGTGCACGGGTCGATGCACCGCCGATTTACCGTCGGTGCGCAATCATCGATGGACAGAGAAGGGCCGACATGGCTGTCCGACTGCTATTTTCGGACGCTGTGCGGGGGTTGCGTCTTCGTGGCTTCTGCTACTAAGGGCGCATGTCCGAGGTCGTTGCGGAGTGGGCCGCGCGCTGGGTGGCTCTGGGTTCGACGCCAGGTCCCTTGACGTGCAGCTAACCGTTTTGTGCCTATCTAGTTGCAGCTTGCTGTATACTGGCAAACTTCTGTTATTGCTTGCTGAGTTTTGAAATAATTTAAGAACGGGACAGCGCGAACGCAGTCCCGACTACCAAAAATTATGCGCCCGAGTTACCTACATTAGAGGTAATCGCAGGGGTCAACCTAACCGAAGTGCAATGGAAAGGTCTCGCCCTGGGAGAACCGCCTTTATGATCACGGTATCTCCTACGCCAGGTAAGTATGCCTTCACGCACCCACTGCCGAATATTTATAACGTCTCGCGCTACAGATGTTTGACGACTACAAAGACGTCGAGAGCTCTTGTTAGACAGCATGGTCGTTATGCTTGCAGTTTCTATTTAGAATGGAGCTTTTAGCCGCCGAGTTAAATGTCAGATAGTTGCAATTACGGCCTACTGCCGCGTAAATCGATGCACTTTGCGCGGGAATGGGAGGACCAGACCGCGCGGGAAGGGAGCACCACGCGGTCAACGGCGTCGACCGTTGCTGCGGTAACTCACTGCATCTTCCGCAAGATGGCATACAAGTGCAGTCTACCGCCTCAGTCCCTCCTTCCATCAGAAAGACGCTCTCTCTGTTGCTATGGTAACGACGAATGACATTTGTGGAATGACTTTGCGCCCTGTAACAAAATAGGTTACATTACCTGATACGAGGAGAGAGTTTAATGTTGCTAAATGAGGCAGTATTGTCAATCGCTGGAGTCTGTTGCTTAGCAACGGAAGCGCCACAGCTCAGACAGTCAAACACGACCAAGAATGTTGGACAGCATTCCTTACAGTGTGCACATTGAACATACCCCACATTGGTAGAATTCAAGAGAAACCAAGAATGAGCATACATTGTTGGTTACGTTACTGACTGAACACCTATGAACAAATAGAAACTACAAGGTAAGAAATATTTTTCTTGTTTGTCAGTAGGATTGTGAAAGCTTAGTTGGGTTCTTTGCTATTTGAATCCAGTATATGCCGTCATTTTCCCCTTACATGGCAAAGTCTAAGGAAAAAAAATTAAACGTTTTACCCTTTGCATTAGGCATAAGCGTTATGGGGCAGGGAGTAATTCGTATCACCTACACTCTTATTTATTTAGGCGAAGTTGTGGTGGTCGGTCGGTGGGGGGAGGGGATAAGTTAAATCAGACATAATGAACGCTAAAATAAGTACATAAAAAATGGAAGTGGAACGTTTTGTAATGTAAATGATTCAAAAGCGAATTAATTGAAGGCGAGTTTTATTGTCTTTGTCAGGTGTAATTTAACGACATTGTTTTGCTACGAATTTGGACTATCTAACGAATTTGTCAAGTCGCAACTGTAACATAATAACAGAAAGTGTTTCTATTTTTTCGTCCCTAGTAGGGAGAATAGGTACGAAAGTTTTAATTTTCTAAATGCATTCCATAAAGAAATGTTATTTCATTTCACGAAATCTGGATCGGCCGTTTTATGCCAGCCTCGTGGGTTTACTGCCAGGTAAATAAACACTCAGTGTGGAAATTAAGAGACATGGTCCGACGCAGACTTGTCGTTTCATGTTGCACAATTTGCTCGCCAACGGCCATACCACGTTGAAAACACCGGTTCTCGTCCGATCACCGAAGTTAAGCAACGTCGGGCCTTGTCAGTACTTGGATGGGTGACCACCTGGGAAAACAGGGTGCTGTTGGCCGCAATTTCATTTTCATTTTTCTCGCTCTTGTCGTCTCCAGTTCACGACCCGACTACGACCCCAGCACCCCAAGTGCCGCAAGTCTGCAAGTCGTAAGACGCTACGCTAGACGCTTGATTTCGGCCCGTCTTATAGCTCGATACACGCTGCACCGCCTACGGCCGCTCATCGGCTGCTGTGGGCCCAAGCGCCCCATCACACTAGCCGGCCGTGCACGGGTCGATGCACCGCCGATTTACCGTCGGTGCGCAATCATCGATGGACAGAGAAGGGCCGACATGGCTGTCCGACTGCTATTTTCGGACGCTGTGCGGGGGTTGCGTCTTCGTGGCTTCTGCTACTAAGGGCGCATGTCCGAGGTCGTTGCGGAGTGGGCCGCGCGCTGGGTGGCTCTGGGTTCGACGCCAGGTCCCTTGACGTGCAGCTAACCGTTTTGTGCCTATCTAGTTGCAGCTTGCTGTATACTGGCAAACTTCTGTTATTGCTTGCTGAGTTTTGAAATAATTTAAGAACGGGACAGCGCGAACGCAGTCCCGACTACCAAAAATTATGCGCCCGAGTTACCTACATTAGAGGTAATCGCAGGGGTCAACCTAACCGAAGTGCAATGGAAAGGTCTCGCCCTGGGAGAACCGCCTTTATGATCACGGTATCTCCTACGCCAGGTAAGTATGCCTTCACGCACCCACTGCCGAATATTTATAACGTCTCGCGCTACAGATGTTTGACGACTACAAAGACGTCGAGAGCTCTTGTTAGACAGCATGGTCGTTATGCTTGCAGTTTCTATTTAGAATGGAGCTTTTAGCCGCCGAGTTAAATGTCAGATAGTTGCAATTACGGCCTACTGCCGCGTAAATCGATGCACTTTGCGCGGGAATGGGAGGACCAGACCGCGCGGGAAGGGAGCACCACGCGGTCAACGGCGTCGACCGTTGCTGCGGTAACTCACTGCATCTTCCGCAAGATGGCATACAAGTGCAGTCTACCGCCTCAGTCCCTCCTTCCATCAGAAAGACGCTCTCTCTGTTGCTATGGTAACGACGAATGACATTTGTGGAATGACTTTGCGCCCTGTAACAAAATAGGTTACATTACCTGATACGAGGAGAGAGTTTAATGTTGCTAAATGAGGCAGTATTGTCAATCGCTGGAGTCTGTTGCTTAGCAACGGAAGCGCCACAGCTCAGACAGTCAAACACGACCAAGAATGTTGGACAGCATTCCTTACAGTGTGCACATTGAACATACCCCACATTGGTAGAATTCAAGAGAAACCAAGAATGAGCATACATTGTTGGTTACGTTACTGACTGAACACCTATGAACAAATAGAAACTACAAGGTAAGAAATATTTTTCTTGTTTGTCAGTAGGATTGTGAAAGCTTAGTTGGGTTCTTTGCTATTTGAATCCAGTATATGCCGTCATTTTCCCCTTACATGGCAAAGTCTAAGGAAAAAAAATTAAACGTTTTACCCTTTGCATTAGGCATAAGCGTTATGGGGCAGGGAGTAATTCGTATCACCTACACTCTTATTTATTTAGGCGAAGTTGTGGTGGTCGGTCGGTGGGGGGAGGGGATAAGTTAAATCAGACATAATGAACGCTAAAATAAGTACATAAAAAATGGAAGTGGAACGTTTTGTAATGTAAATGATTCAAAAGCGAATTAATTGAAGGCGAGTTTTATTGTCTTTGTCAGGTGTAATTTAACGACATTGTTTTGCTACGAATTTGGACTATCTAACGAATTTGTCAAGTCGCAACTGTAACATAATAACAGAAAGTGTTTCTATTTTTTCGTCCCTAGTAGGGAGAATAGGTACGAAAGTTTTAATTTTCTAAATGCATTCCATAAAGAAATGTTATTTCATTTCACGAAATCTGGATCGGCCGTTTTATGCCAGCCTCGTGGGTTTACTGCCAGGTAAATAAACACTCAGTGTGGAAATTAAGAGACATGGTCCGACGCAGACTTGTCGTTTCATGTTGCACAATTTGCTCGCCAACGGCCATACCACGTTGAAAACACCGGTTCTCGTCCGATCACCGAAGTTAAGCAACGTCGGGCCTTGTCAGTACTTGGATGGGTGACCACCTGGGAAAACAGGGTGCTGTTGGCCGCAATTTCATTTTCATTTTTCTCGCTCTTGTCGTCTCCAGTTCACGACCCGACTACGACCCCAGCACCCCAAGTGCCGCAAGTCTGCAAGTCGTAAGACGCTACGCTAGACGCTTGATTTCGGCCCGTCTTATAGCTCGATACACGCTGCACCGCCTACGGCCGCTCATCGGCTGCTGTGGGCCCAAGCGCCCCATCACACTAGCCGGCCGTGCACGGGTCGATGCACCGCCGATTTACCGTCGGTGCGCAATCATCGATGGACAGAGAAGGGCCGACATGGCTGTCCGACTGCTATTTTCGGACGCTGTGCGGGGGTTGCGTCTTCGTGGCTTCTGCTACTAAGGGCGCATGTCCGAGGTCGTTGCGGAGTGGGCCGCGCGCTGGGTGGCTCTGGGTTCGACGCCAGGTCCCTTGACGTGCAGCTAACCGTTTTGTGCCTATCTAGTTGCAGCTTGCTGTATACTGGCAAACTTCTGTTATTGCTTGCTGAGTTTTGAAATAATTTAAGAACGGGACAGCGCGAACGCAGTCCCGACTACCAAAAATTATGCGCCCGAGTTACCTACATTAGAGGTAATCGCAGGGGTCAACCTAACCGAAGTGCAATGGAAAGGTCTCGCCCTGGGAGAACCGCCTTTATGATCACGGTATCTCCTACGCCAGGTAAGTATGCCTTCACGCACCCACTGCCGAATATTTATAACGTCTCGCGCTACAGATGTTTGACGACTACAAAGACGTCGAGAGCTCTTGTTAGACAGCATGGTCGTTATGCTTGCAGTTTCTATTTAGAATGGAGCTTTTAGCCGCCGAGTTAAATGTCAGATAGTTGCAATTACGGCCTACTGCCGCGTAAATCGATGCACTTTGCGCGGGAATGGGAGGACCAGACCGCGCGGGAAGGGAGCACCACGCGGTCAACGGCGTCGACCGTTGCTGCGGTAACTCACTGCATCTTCCGCAAGATGGCATACAAGTGCAGTCTACCGCCTCAGTCCCTCCTTCCATCAGAAAGACGCTCTCTCTGTTGCTATGGTAACGACGAATGACATTTGTGGAATGACTTTGCGCCCTGTAACAAAATAGGTTACATTACCTGATACGAGGAGAGAGTTTAATGTTGCTAAATGAGGCAGTATTGTCAATCGCTGGAGTCTGTTGCTTAGCAACGGAAGCGCCACAGCTCAGACAGTCAAACACGACCAAGAATGTTGGACAGCATTCCTTACAGTGTGCACATTGAACATACCCCACATTGGTAGAATTCAAGAGAAACCAAGAATGAGCATACATTGTTGGTTACGTTACTGACTGAACACCTATGAACAAATAGAAACTACAAGGTAAGAAATATTTTTCTTGTTTGTCAGTAGGATTGTGAAAGCTTAGTTGGGTTCTTTGCTATTTGAATCCAGTATATGCCGTCATTTTCCCCTTACATGGCAAAGTCTAAGGAAAAAAAATTAAACGTTTTACCCTTTGCATTAGGCATAAGCGTTATGGGGCAGGGAGTAATTCGTATCACCTACACTCTTATTTATTTAGGCGAAGTTGTGGTGGTCGGTCGGTGGGGGGAGGGGATAAGTTAAATCAGACATAATGAACGCTAAAATAAGTACATAAAAAATGGAAGTGGAACGTTTTGTAATGTAAATGATTCAAAAGCGAATTAATTGAAGGCGAGTTTTATTGTCTTTGTCAGGTGTAATTTAACGACATTGTTTTGCTACGAATTTGGACTATCTAACGAATTTGTCAAGTCGCAACTGTAACATAATAACAGAAAGTGTTTCTATTTTTTCGTCCCTAGTAGGGAGAATAGGTACGAAAGTTTTAATTTTCTAAATGCATTCCATAAAGAAATGTTATTTCATTTCACGAAATCTGGATCGGCCGTTTTATGCCAGCCTCGTGGGTTTACTGCCAGGTAAATAAACACTCAGTGTGGAAATTAAGAGACATGGTCCGACGCAGACTTGTCGTTTCATGTTGCACAATTTGCTCGCCAACGGCCATACCACGTTGAAAACACCGGTTCTCGTCCGATCACCGAAGTTAAGCAACGTCGGGCCTTGTCAGTACTTGGATGGGTGACCACCTGGGAAAACAGGGTGCTGTTGGCCGCAATTTCATTTTCATTTTTCTCGCTCTTGTCGTCTCCAGTTCACGACCCGACTACGACCCCAGCACCCCAAGTGCCGCAAGTCTGCAAGTCGTAAGACGCTACGCTAGACGCTTGATTTCGGCCCGTCTTATAGCTCGATACACGCTGCACCGCCTACGGCCGCTCATCGGCTGCTGTGGGCCCAAGCGCCCCATCACACTAGCCGGCCGTGCACGGGTCGATGCACCGCCGATTTACCGTCGGTGCGCAATCATCGATGGACAGAGAAGGGCCGACATGGCTGTCCGACTGCTATTTTCGGACGCTGTGCGGGGGTTGCGTCTTCGTGGCTTCTGCTACTAAGGGCGCATGTCCGAGGTCGTTGCGGAGTGGGCCGCGCGCTGGGTGGCTCTGGGTTCGACGCCAGGTCCCTTGACGTGCAGCTAACCGTTTTGTGCCTATCTAGTTGCAGCTTGCTGTATACTGGCAAACTTCTGTTATTGCTTGCTGAGTTTTGAAATAATTTAAGAACGGGACAGCGCGAACGCAGTCCCGACTACCAAAAATTATGCGCCCGAGTTACCTACATTAGAGGTAATCGCAGGGGTCAACCTAACCGAAGTGCAATGGAAAGGTCTCGCCCTGGGAGAACCGCCTTTATGATCACGGTGTCTCCTACGCCAGGTAAGTATGCCTTCACGCACCCACTGCCGAATATTTATAACGTCTCGCGCTACAGATGTTTGACGACTACAAAGACGTCGAGAGCTCTTGTTAGACAGCATGGTCGTTATGCTTGCAGTTTCTATTTAGAATGGAGCTTTTAGCCGCCGAGTTAAATGTCAGATAGTTGCAATTACGGCCTACTGCCGCGTAAATCGATGCACTTTGCGCGGGAATGGGAGGACCAGACCGCGCGGGAAGGGAGCACCACGCGGTCAACGGCGTCGACCGTTGCTGCGGTAACTCACTGCATCTTCCGCAAGATGGCATACAAGTGCAGTCTACCGCCTCAGTCCCTCCTTCCATCAGAAAGACGCTCTCTCTGTTGCTATGGTAACGACGAATGACATTTGTGGAATGACTTTGCGCCCTGTAACAAAATAGGTTACATTACCTGATACGAGGAGAGAGTTTAATGTTGCTAAATGAGGCAGTATTGTCAATCGCTGGAGTCTGTTGCTTAGCAACGGAAGCGCCACAGCTCAGACAGTCAAACACGACCAAGAATGTTGGACAGCATTCCTTACAGTGTGCACATTGAACATACCCCACATTGGTAGAATTCAAGAGAAACCAAGAATGAGCATACATTGTTGGTTACGTTACTGACTGAACACCTATGAACAAATAGAAACTACAAGGTAAGAAATATTTTTCTTGTTTGTCAGTAGGATTGTGAAAGCTTAGTTGGGTTCTTTGCTATTTGAATCCAGTATATGCCGTCATTTTCCCCTTACATGGCAAAGTCTAAGGAAAAAAAATTAAACGTTTTACCCTTTGCATTAGGCATAAGCGTTATGGGGCAGGGAGTAATTCGTATCACCTACACTCTTATTTATTTAGGCGAAGTTGTGGTGGTCGGTCGGTGGGGGGAGGGGATAAGTTAAATCAGACATAATGAACGCTAAAATAAGTACATAAAAAATGGAAGTGGAACGTTTTGTAATGTAAATGATTCAAAAGCGAATTAATTGAAGGCGAGTTTTATTGTCTTTGTCAGGTGTAATTTAACGACATTGTTTTGCTACGAATTTGGACTATCTAACGAATTTGTCAAGTCGCAACTGTAACATAATAACAGAAAGTGTTTCTATTTTTTCGTCCCTAGTAGGGAGAATAGGTACGAAAGTTTTAATTTTCTAAATGCATTCCATAAAGAAATGTTATTTCATTTCACGAAATCTGGATCGGCCGTTTTATGCCAGCCTCGTGGGTTTACTGCCAGGTAAATAAACACTCAGTGTGGAAATTAAGAGACATGGTCCGACGCAGACTTGTCGTTTCATGTTGCACAATTTGCTCGCCAACGGCCATACCACGTTGAAAACACCGGTTCTCGTCCGATCACCGAAGTTAAGCAACGTCGGGCCTTGTCAGTACTTGGATGGGTGACCACCTGGGAAAACAGGGTGCTGTTGGCCGCAATTTCATTTTCATTTTTCTCGCTCTTGTCGTCTCCAGTTCACGACCCGACTACGACCCCAGCACCCCAAGTGCCGCAAGTCTGCAAGTCGTAAGACGCTACGCTAGACGCTTGATTTCGGCCCGTCTTATAGCTCGATACACGCTGCACCGCCTACGGCCGCTCATCGGCTGCTGTGGGCCCAAGCGCCCCATCACACTAGCCGGCCGTGCACGGGTCGATGCACCGCCGATTTACCGTCGGTGCGCAATCATCGATGGACAGAGAAGGGCCGACATGGCTGTCCGACTGCTATTTTCGGACGCTGTGCGGGGGTTGCGTCTTCGTGGCTTCTGCTACTAAGGGCGCATGTCCGAGGTCGTTGCGGAGTGGGCCGCGCGCTGGGTGGCTCTGGGTTCGACGCCAGGTCCCTTGACGTGCAGCTAACCGTTTTGTGCCTATCTAGTTGCAGCTTGCTGTATACTGGCAAACTTCTGTTATTGCTTGCTGAGTTTTGAAATAATTTAAGAACGGGACAGCGCGAACGCAGTCCCGACTACCAAAAATTATGCGCCCGAGTTACCTACATTAGAGGTAATCGCAGGGGTCAACCTAACCGAAGTGCAATGGAAAGGTCTCGCCCTGGGAGAACCGCCTTTATGATCACGGTATCTCCTACGCCAGGTAAGTATGCCTTCACGCACCCACTGCCGAATATTTATAACGTCTCGCGCTACAGATGTTTGACGACTACAAAGACGTCGAGAGCTCTTGTTAGACAGCATGGTCGTTATGCTTGCAGTTTCTATTTAGAATGGAGCTTTTAGCCGCCGAGTTAAATGTCAGATAGTTGCAATTACGGCCTACTGCCGCGTAAATCGATGCACTTTGCGCGGGAATGGGAGGACCAGACCGCGCGGGAAGGGAGCACCACGCGGTCAACGGCGTCGACCGTTGCTGCGGTAACTCACTGCATCTTCCGCAAGATGGCATACAAGTGCAGTCTACCGCCTCAGTCCCTCCTTCCATCAGAAAGACGCTCTCTCTGTTGCTATGGTAACGACGAATGACATTTGTGGAATGACTTTGCGCCCTGTAACAAAATAGGTTACATTACCTGATACGAGGAGAGAGTTTAATGTTGCTAAATGAGGCAGTATTGTCAATCGCTGGAGTCTGTTGCTTAGCAACGGAAGCGCCACAGCTCAGACAGTCAAACACGACCAAGAATGTTGGACAGCATTCCTTACAGTGTGCACATTGAACATACCCCACATTGGTAGAATTCAAGAGAAACCAAGAATGAGCATACATTGTTGGTTACGTTACTGACTGAACACCTATGAACAAATAGAAACTACAAGGTAAGAAATATTTTTCTTGTTTGTCAGTAGGATTGTGAAAGCTTAGTTGGGTTCTTTGCTATTTGAATCCAGTATATGCCGTCATTTTCCCCTTACATGGCAAAGTCTAAGGAAAAAAAATTAAACGTTTTACCCTTTGCATTAGGCATAAGCGTTATGGGGCAGGGAGTAATTCGTATCACCTACACTCTTATTTATTTAGGCGAAGTTGTGGTGGTCGGTCGGTGGGGGGAGGGGATAAGTTAAATCAGACATAATGAACGCTAAAATAAGTACATAAAAAATGGAAGTGGAACGTTTTGTAATGTAAATGATTCAAAAGCGAATTAATTGAAGGCGAGTTTTATTGTCTTTGTCAGGTGTAATTTAACGACATTGTTTTGCTACGAATTTGGACTATCTAACGAATTTGTCAAGTCGCAACTGTAACATAATAACAGAAAGTGTTTCTATTTTTTCGTCCCTAGTAGGGAGAATAGGTACGAAAGTTTTAATTTTCTAAATGCATTCCATAAAGAAATGTTATTTCATTTCACGAAATCTGGATCGGCCGTTTTATGCCAGCCTCGTGGGTTTACTGCCAGGTAAATAAACACTCAGTGTGGAAATTAAGAGACATGGTCCGACGCAGACTTGTCGTTTCATGTTGCACAATTTGCTCGCCAACGGCCATACCACGTTGAAAACACCGGTTCTCGTCCGATCACCGAAGTTAAGCAACGTCGGGCCTTGTCAGTACTTGGATGGGTGACCACCTGGGAAAACAGGGTGCTGTTGGCCGCAATTTCATTTTCATTTTTCTCGCTCTTGTCGTCTCCAGTTCACGACCCGACTACGACCCCAGCACCCCAAGTGCCGCAAGTCTGCAAGTCGTAAGACGCTACGCTAGACGCTTGATTTCGGCCCGTCTTATAGCTCGATACACGCTGCACCGCCTACGGCCGCTCATCGGCTGCTGTGGGCCCAAGCGCCCCATCACACTAGCCGGCCGTGCACGGGTCGATGCACCGCCGATTTACCGTCGGTGCGCAATCATCGATGGACAGAGAAGGGCCGACATGGCTGTCCGACTGCTATTTTCGGACGCTGTGCGGGGGTTGCGTCTTCGTGGCTTCTGCTACTAAGGGCGCATGTCCGAGGTCGTTGCGGAGTGGGCCGCGCGCTGGGTGGCTCTGGGTTCGACGCCAGGTCCCTTGACGTGCAGCTAACCGTTTTGTGCCTATCTAGTTGCAGCTTGCTGTATACTGGCAAACTTCTGTTATTGCTTGCTGAGTTTTGAAATAATTTAAGAACGGGACAGCGCGAACGCAGTCCCGACTACCAAAAATTATGCGCCCGAGTTACCTACATTAGAGGTAATCGCAGGGGTCAACCTAACCGAAGTGCAATGGAAAGGTCTCGCCCTGGGAGAACCGCCTTTATGATCACGGTATCTCCTACGCCAGGTAAGTATGCCTTCACGCACCCACTGCCGAATATTTATAACGTCTCGCGCTACAGATGTTTGACGACTACAAAGACGTCGAGAGCTCTTGTTAGACAGCATGGTCGTTATGCTTGCAGTTTCTATTTAGAATGGAGCTTTTAGCCGCCGAGTTAAATGTCAGATAGTTGCAATTACGGCCTACTGCCGCGTAAATCGATGCACTTTGCGCGGGAATGGGAGGACCAGACCGCGCGGGAAGGGAGCACCACGCGGTCAACGGCGTCGACCGTTGCTGCGGTAACTCACTGCATCTTCCGCAAGATGGCATACAAGTGCAGTCTACCGCCTCAGTCCCTCCTTCCATCAGAAAGACGCTCTCTCTGTTGCTATGGTAACGACGAATGACATTTGTGGAATGACTTTGCGCCCTGTAACAAAATAGGTTACATTACCTGATACGAGGAGAGAGTTTAATGTTGCTAAATGAGGCAGTATTGTCAATCGCTGGAGTCTGTTGCTTAGCAACGGAAGCGCCACAGCTCAGACAGTCAAACACGACCAAGAATGTTGGACAGCATTCCTTACAGTGTGCACATTGAACATACCCCACATTGGTAGAATTCAAGAGAAACCAAGAATGAGCATACATTGTTGGTTACGTTACTGACTGAACACCTATGAACAAATAGAAACTACAAGGTAAGAAATATTTTTCTTGTTTGTCAGTAGGATTGTGAAAGCTTAGTTGGGTTCTTTGCTATTTGAATCCAGTATATGCCGTCATTTTCCCCTTACATGGCAAAGTCTAAGGAAAAAAAATTAAACGTTTTACCCTTTGCATTAGGCATAAGCGTTATGGGGCAGGGAGTAATTCGTATCACCTACACTCTTATTTATTTAGGCGAAGTTGTGGTGGTCGGTCGGTGGGGGGAGGGGATAAGTTAAATCAGACATAATGAACGCTAAAATAAGTACATAAAAAATGGAAGTGGAACGTTTTGTAATGTAAATGATTCAAAAGCGAATTAATTGAAGGCGAGTTTTATTGTCTTTGTCAGGTGTAATTTAACGACATTGTTTTGCTACGAATTTGGACTATCTAACGAATTTGTCAAGTCGCAACTGTAACATAATAACAGAAAGTGTTTCTATTTTTTCGTCCCTAGTAGGGAGAATAGGTACGAAAGTTTTAATTTTCTAAATGCATTCCATAAAGAAATGTTATTTCATTTCACGAAATCTGGATCGGCCGTTTTATGCCAGCCTCGTGGGTTTACTGCCAGGTAAATAAACACTCAGTGTGGAAATTAAGAGACATGGTCCGACGCAGACTTGTCGTTTCATGTTGCACAATTTGCTCGCCAACGGCCATACCACGTTGAAAACACCGGTTCTCGTCCGATCACCGAAGTTAAGCAACGTCGGGCCTTGTCAGTACTTGGATGGGTGACCACCTGGGAAAACAGGGTGCTGTTGGCCGCAATTTCATTTTCATTTTTCTCGCTCTTGTCGTCTCCAGTTCACGACCCGACTACGACCCCAGCACCCCAAGTGCCGCAAGTCTGCAAGTCGTAAGACGCTACGCTAGACGCTTGATTTCGGCCCGTCTTATAGCTCGATACACGCTGCACCGCCTACGGCCGCTCATCGGCTGCTGTGGGCCCAAGCGCCCCATCACACTAGCCGGCCGTGCACGGGTCGATGCACCGCCGATTTACCGTCGGTGCGCAATCATCGATGGACAAGAGAAGGGCCGACATGGGCTGTCCGACTGCTATTTTCGGACGCTGTGCGGGGGTTGCGTCTTCGTGGCTTCTGCTACTAAGGGCGCATGTCCGAGGTCGTTGCGGAGTGGGCCGCGCGCTGGGTGGCTCTGGGTTCGACGCCAGGTCCCTTGACGTGCAGCTACCGTTTTGTGCCTATCTAGTTGCAGCTTGCTGTATACTGGCAAACTTCTGTTATTGCTTGCTGAGTTTTGAAATAATTTAAGAACGGGACAGCGCGAACGCAGTCCCGACTACCAAAAATTATGCGCCCGAGTTACCTACATTAGAGGTAATCGCAGGGGTCAACCTAACCGAAGTGCAATGGAAAGGTCTCGCCCTGGGAGAACCGCCTTTATGATCACGGTATCTCCTACGCCAGGTAAGTATGCCTTCACGCACCCACTGCCGAATATTTATAACGTCTCGCGCTACAGATGTTTGACGACTACAAAGACGTCGAGAGCTCTTGTTAGACAGCATGGTCGTTATGCTTGCAGTTTCTATTTAGAATGGAGCTTTTAGCCGCCGAGTTAAATGTCAGATAGTTGCAATTACGGCCTACTGCCGCGTAAATCGATGCACTTTGCGCGGGAATGGGAGGACCAGACCGCGCGGGAAGGGAGCACCACGCGGTCAACGGCGTCGACCGTTGCTGCGGTAACTCACTGCATCTTCCGCAAGATGGCATACAAGTGCAGTCTACCGCCTCAGTCCCTCCTTCCATCAGAAAGACGCTCTCTCTGTTGCTATGGTAACGACGAATGACATTTGTGGAATGACTTTGCGCCCTGTAACAAAATAGGTTACATTACCTGATACGAGGAGAGAGTTTAATGTTGCTAAATGAGGCAGTATTGTCAATCGCTGGAGTCTGTTGCTTAGCAACGGAAGCGCCACAGCTCAGACAGTCAACACGACCAAGAATGTTGGACAGCATTCCTTACAGTGTGCACATTGAACATACCCCACATTGGTAGAATTCAAGAGAAACCAAGAATGAGCATACATTGTTGGTTACGTTACTGACTGAACACCTATGAACAAATAGAAACTACAAGGTAAGAAATATTTTCTTGTTTGTCAGTAGGATTGTGAAAGCTTAGTTGGGTTCTTTGCTATTTGATCCAGTATATGCCGTCATTTTCCCCTTACATGGCAAAGTCTAAGGAAAAAAAATTAAACGTTTTACCCTTTGCATTAGGCATAAGCGTTATGGGGCAGGGAGTAATTCGTATCACCTACACTCTTATTTATTTAGGCGAAGTTGTGGTGGTCGGTCGGTGGGGGGAGGGGATAAGTTAAATCAGACATAATGAACGCTAAAAATAAGTACATAAAAAATGGAAGTGGAACGTTTGTAATGTAAATGATTCAAAAGCGAATTAATTGAAGGCGAGTTTTATTGTCTTTGTCAGGTGTAATTTAACGACATTGTTTTGCTACGAATTTGGACTATCTAACGAATTTGTCAAGTCGCAACTGTAACATAATAACAGAAAGTGTTTCTATTTTTTCGTCCCTAGTAGGGAGAATAGGTACGAAAGTTTTAATTTTCTAATGCATTCCATAAAGAAATGTTATTTCATTTCACGAAATCTGGATCGGGCCGTTTTATGCCAGCCTCGTGGGTTTAC
>JAOYRU010000270.1:0-51616 GCA_026315105.1 Locusta migratoria
GGTTGATCTCGTTACCATGGCCAGTGGGCATCAGGTGCCGCACCACCGACCCGCACTGGCTGCCCTGGGCACACTGCTGCTCAGGCCGCAACACTACAGATTAGTTGTACTACCGTATATCGAGTTTTTCACTGTTTTTGACAATTACAGCAATTACTTTCCTTTTTCGCCAAAATGTTTTATTTTGCTGTTCTTAATGGTAATCCAGTTTATTCGCCGTTTGTTTATGTAAAATTGTCATAATTTCAAGGATCAGTTGATTGTGGTTGTATCTCGTTACCATGGCCAGTGGGCATCAGGTGCCGCACCACCGACCCGCACTGGCTGCCCTGGGCACACTGCTGCTCAGGCCGCAACACTACAGATTAGTTGTACTACCGTATATCGAGTTTTCACTGTTTTTGACAATTACAGCAATTACTTTCCTTTTTCGCCAAAATGTTTTATTTTGCTGTTTCTTAATGGTAATCCAGTTTATTCGCCGTTTGTTTGTGTAAAATTGTCATAATTTCAAGGATCAGTTGATTGTGGTTGTATCTCGTTACCATGGCCAGTGAGCATCAGGTGCCGCACCACCGACCCGCACTGGCTGCCCTGGCAACACTGCTGCTCAGGCCGCAACACTACAGATTAGTTGTACTAGCGTATATCGAGTTTTCACTGTTTTTGACAATTACAGCAATTACTTTCCTTTTTCGCCAAAATGTTTTATTTTGCTGTTTCTTAATGGTAATCCAGTTTATTCGCCGTTTGTTTATGTAAAATAGTCATAATTTCAAGGATCAGTTGATTTTGGTTGTATCTCGTTACCATGGCCAGTGAGCATCAGGTGCCGCACCACCGACCCGCACTGGCTGCCCTGGCCACACTGCTGCTCAGGCCGCAACACTACAGATTAGTTGTACTAGCGTATATCGAGTTTTCACTGTTTTTGACAATTACAGCAATTACTTTCCTTTTTCGCCAAAATGTTTTATTTTGCTGTTTCTTAATGGTAATCCAGTTTATTCGCCGTTTGTTTATGTAAAATAGTCATAATTTCAAGGATCAGTTGATTGTGGTTGTATCTCGTTACCATGGCCAGTGAGCATCAGGTGCCGCACCACCGACCCGCACTGGCTGCCCTGGCCACACTGCTGCTCAGGCCGCAACACTACAGATTAGTTGTACTAGCGTTATATCGAGTTTTCACTGTTTTTGACAATTACAGCAATTACTTTCCTTTTTCGCCAAAATGTTTTATTTTGCTGTTTCTTATGGTAATCCAGTTTATTCGCCGTTTGTTTATGTAAAATAGTCATAATTTCAAGGATCAGTTGATTGTGGTTGTATCTCGTTACCATGGCCAGTGAGCATCAGGTGCCCGCACCACCGACCCGCACTGGCTGCCCTGGCCACACTGCTGCTCAGGCCGCAACACTACAGATTAGTTGTACTAGCGTATATCGAGTTTTTCACTGTTTTTGACAATTACAGCAATTACTTTCCTTTTTCGCCAAAATGTTTTATTTTGCTGTTTCTTAATGGTAATCCAGTTTATTCGCCGTTTGTTTATGTAAAATAGTCATAATTTCAAGGATCAGTTGATTTTGGTTGTATCTCGTTACCATGGCCAGTGAGCATCAGGTGCCGCACCACCGACCCGCACTGGCTGCCCTGGCCACACTGCTGCTCAGGCCGCAACACTACAGATTAGTTGTACTAGCGTATATCGAGTTTTCACTGTTTTTGACAATTACAGCAATTACTTTCCTTTTTCGCCAAAATGTTTTATTTTGCTGTTTCTTAATGGTAATCCAGTTTATTCGCCGTTTGTTTATGTAAAATAGTCATAATTTCAAGGATCAGTTGATTGTGGTTGTATCTCGTTACCATGGCCAGTGAGCATCAGGTGCCGCACCACCGACCCGCACTGGCTGCCCTGGCCACACTGCTGCTCAGGCCGCAACACTACAGATTAGTTGTACTAGCATATATCGAGTTTTCACTGTTTTTGACAATTACAGCAATTACTTTCCTTTTTCGCCAAAATGTTTTATTTTGCTGTTTCTTAATGGTAATCCAGTTTATTCGCCGTTTGTTTATGTAAAATTGTTTCAAGGATCATTTGATTGTGGTTGTATCTCGTTACCATGGCCAGTGGGCATCAGGTGCCGCACCACCGACCCGCACTGGCTGCCCTGGGCACACTGCTGCTCAGGCCGCAACACTACAGATTAGTTGTACTAGCGTATTCGAGTTTTCACTGTTTTTGACAATTACAGCAATTACTTTCCTTTTTCGCCAAAATGTTTTATTTTGCTGTTTCTTAATGGTAATCCAGTTTATTCGCCGTTTGTTTATGTAAAATTGTCATAATTTCAAGGATCAGTTGATTGTGGTTGTATCTCGTTACCATGGCCAGTGGGCATCAGGTGCCGCACCACCGACCCGCACTGGCTGCCCTGGGCACACTGCTGCTCAGGCCGCAACACTACAGATTAGTTGTACTAGCGTATATCGAGTTTTCACTGTTTTTGACAATTACAGCAATTACTTTCCTTTTTCGCCAAAATGTTTTATTTTGCTGTTTCTTAATGGTAATCCAGTTTATTCGCCGTTTGTTTATGTAAAATTGTCATAATTTCAAGGATCAGTTGATTGTGGTTGTATCTCGTTACCATGGCCAGTGGGCATCAGGTGCCGCACCACCGACCCGCACTGGCTGCCCTGGGCACACTGCTGCTCAGGCCGCAACACTACAGATTAGTTGTACTAGCGTATATCGAGTTTTCACTGTTTTTGACAATTACAGCAATTACTTTCCTTTTTCGCCAAAATGTTTTATTTTGCTGTTTCTTAATGGTAATCCAGTTTATTCGCCGTTTGTTTATGTAAAATTGTCATAATTTCAAGGATCAGTTGATTGTGGTTGTATCTCGTTACCATGGCCAGTGGGCATCAGGTGCCGCACCACCGACCCGCACTGGCTGCCCTGGCCACACTGCTGCTCAGGCCGCAACACTACAGATTAGTTGTACTAGCGTATATCGAGTTTTCACTGTTTTTGACAATTACAGCAATTACTTTCCTTTTTCGCCAAAATGTTTTATTTTGCTGTTTCTTAATGGTAATCCAGTTTATTCGCCGTTTGTTTATGTAAAATTGTCATAATTTCAAGGATCAGTTGATTGTGGTTGTATCTCGTTACCATGGCCAGTGGGCATCAGGTGCCGCACCACCGACCCGCACTGGCTGCCCTGGGCACACTGCTGCTCAGGCCGCAACACTACAGATTAGTTCAACTAGCGTATATCGCGTTTTCACTGTTTTTGACGCTTACAGCCACTACTTTCCGTTTTCGCCAAAATGTTTTATTTTGCTGTTTCTTAATGGTAATCCAGTTTATTCGCCGTTTGTTTAAGTCAAATAGTCATAATTTCAAGGAGCAGATGATTGTGGTTGTATATAGTTACCATGGGCCAGGGAGCATCAGGTGCTGCACCACCAACCGGCACTGGCTGCCCTGGCCAAACTGTTGCACAGGCCGCAACACTACAGATTAGTTCAACTAGCGTATATCGCGTTTTCACTGTTTTTGATGCTTACAGCGCCTACCTTCATTTTTTCGGCAAAATGTTTTATTTTGCTGTTTCTATATGGTAATCGAGATTATTCGCCTTTTGTTTATGTAAAATAGTCATAATTTCAAGGATCAGTTGATTGTGGTTGTATCTCGTTACCATGGCCAGTGGGCATCAGGTGCCGCACCACCGACCCGCACTGGCTGCCCTGGGCACACTGCTGCTCAGGCCGCAACACTACAGATTAGTTCAACCAGCGTATATCGCGTTTTCACTGTTTTTGATGCTTACAGCGCCTACCTTCATTTTTTCGGCAAAATGTTTTATTTTGCTGTTTCTATATGGTAATCGAGATTATTCGCCTTTTGTTTATGTAAAATAGTCATAATTTCAAGGATCAGATGATTGTGGTTGTATCTCTTTACCATGGCCAGTGGGCATCAGGTGCCGCACCACCGACCCGCACTGGCTGCCCTGGGCACACTGCTGCTCAGGCCGCAACACTACAGATTAGTTGTACTAGCGTATATCGAGTTTTTCACTGTTTTTGACAATTACAGCAATTACTTTCCTTTTTCGCCAAAATGTTTTATTTTGCTGTTTCTATATGGTAATCGAGATTATTCGCCTTTTGTTTATGTAAAATTGTCATAATTTCAAGGATCAGTTGATTGTGGTTGTATCTCGTTACCATGGCCAGTGGGCATCAGGTGCCGCACCACCGACCCGCACTGGCTGCCCTGGCCACACTGCTGCTCAGGCCGCAACACTACAGATAAGTTGTACTAGCGTATATCGAGTTTTCACTGTTTTTGACAATTACAGCAATTACTTTCCTTTTTCGCCAAAATGTTTTATTTTGCTGTTTCTTAATGGTAATCCAGTTTATTCGCCTTTTGTTTATGTAAAATTGTCATAATTTCAAGGATCAGTTGATTGTGGTTGTATCTCGTTACCATGGCCAGTGGGCATCATGTGCCGCACCACCGACCCGCACTGGATGCCCTGGGCACACTGCTGCTCAGGCCGCAACACTACAGATTAGTTGTACTACCGTATATCGAGTTTTCACTGTTTTTGACAATTACAGCAATTACTTTCCTTTTTCGCCAAAATGTTTTATTTTGCTGTTTCTTAATGGTAATCCAGTTTATTCGCCGTTTGTTTATGTAAAATTGTCATAATTTCAAGGATCAGTTGATTGTGGTTGTATCTCGTTACCATGGCCAGTGGGCATCAGGTGCCGCACCACCGACCCGCACTGGCTGCCCTGGCCACACTGCTGCTCAGGCCGCAACACTACAGATAAGTTGTACTAGCGTATATCGAGTTTTCACTGTTTTTGACAATTACAGCAATTACTTTCCTTTTTCGCCAAAATGTTTTATTTTGCTGTTTCTTAATGGTAATCCAGTTTATTCGCCTTTTGTTTATGTAAAATTGTCATAATTTCAAGGATCAGTTGATTGTGGTTGTATCTCGTTACCATGGCCAGTGGGCATCATGTGCCGCACCACCGACCCGCACTGGATGCCCTGGGCACACTGCTGCTCAGGCCGCAACACTACAGATTAGTTGTACTACCGTATATCGAGTTTTCACTGTTTTTGACAATTACAGCAATTACTTTCCTTTTCGCCAAAATGTTTTATTTTGCTGTTTCTTAATGGTAATCCAGTTTATTCGCCGTTTGTTTATGTAAAATTGTCATAATTTCAAGGATCAGTTGATTGTGGTTGTATCTCGTTACCATGGCCAGTGGGCATCAGGTGCCGCACCACCGACCCGCACTGGCTGCCCTGGGCACACTGCTGCTCAGGCCGCAACACTACAGATTAGTTCAACCAGCGTATATCGCGTTTTCACTGTTTTTGACGCTTACAGCCACTACTTTCCGTTTTCGCCAAAATGTTTTATTTTGCTGTTTCTTAATGGTAATCCAGTTTATTCGCCGTTTGTTTAAGTCAAATAGTCATAATTTCAAGGAGCAGATGATTGTGGTTGTATATAGTTACCATGGGCCAGGGAGCATCAGGTGCTGCACCACCAACCGGCACTGGCTGCCCTGGCCAAACTGTTGCACAGGCCGCAACACTACAGATTAGTTCAACTAGCGTATATCGCGTTTTCACTGTTTTTGATGCTTACAGCGCCTACCTTCATTTTTTCGGCAAAATGTTTTATTTTGCTGTTTCTATATGGTAATCGAGATTATTCGCCTTTTGTTTATGTAAAATAGTCATAATTTCAAGGATCAGATGATTGTGGTTGTATCTCTTTACCATGGCCAGTGGGCATCAAGTGCCGCACCACCGACCCGCACTGGCTGCCCTGGCCACACTGCTGGTCAGGCCGCAACACTACAGATTAGTTGTACTAGCGTATATCGAGTTTTCACTGTTTTTGACAATTACAGCAATTACTTTCCTTTTTCGCCAAAATGTTTTATTTTGCTGTTTCTTAATGGTAATCCAGTTTATTCGCCTTTTGTTTATGTAAAATTGTCATAATTTCAAGGATCAGTTGATTGTGGTTGTATCTCGTTACCATGGCCAGTGGGCATCATGTGCCGCACCACCGACCCCGCACTGGATGCCCTGGGCACACTGCTGCTCAGGCCGCAACACTACAGATTAGTTGTACTACCGTATATCGAGTTTTCACTGTTTTTGACAATTACAGCAATTACTTTCCTTTTTCGCCAAAATGTTTTATTTTGCTGTTTCTTAATGGTAATCCAGTTTATTCGCCGTTTGTTTATGTAAAATTGTCATAATTTCAAGGATCAGTTGATTGTGGTTGTATCTCGTTACCATGGCCAGTGGGCATCAGGTGCCGCACCACCGACCCGCACTGGCTGCCCTGGGCACACTGCTGCTCAGGCCGCAACACTACAGATTAGTTGTACTAGCGTATATCGAGTTTCACTGTTTTTGACAATTACAGCAATTACTTTCCTTTTTCGCCAAAATGTTTTATTTTGCTGTTTCTTAATGGTAATCCAGTTTATTCGCCGTTTGTTTATGTAAAATTGTCATAATTTCAAGGATCAGTTGATTGTGGTTGTATCTCGTTACCATGGCCAGTGGGCATCAGGTGCCGCACCACCGACCCGCACTGGCTGCCCTGGCCACACTGCTGCTCAGGCCGCAACACTACAGATTAGTTGTACTAGCGTATATCGAGTTTTCACTGTTTTTGACAATTACAGCAATTACTTTCCTTTTTCGCCAAAATGTTTTATTTTGCTGTTTCTTAATGGTAATCCAGTTTATTCGCCTTTTGTTTATGTAAAATTGTCATAATTTCAAGGATCAGTTGATTGTGGTTGTATCTCGTTACCATGGCCAGTGGGCATCATGTGCCGCACCACCGACCCGCACTGGATGCCCTGGGCACACTGCTGCTCAGGCCGCAACACTACAGATTAGTTGTACTACCGTATATCGAGTTTTCACTGTTTTTTGACAATTACAGCAATTACTTTCCTTTTTCGCCAAAATGTTTTATTTTGCTGTTTCTTAATGGTAATCCAGTTTATTCGCCGTTTGTTTATGTAAAATTGTCATAATTTCAAGGATCAGTTGATTGTGGTTGTATCTCGTTACCATGGCCAGTGGGCATCAGGTGCCGCACCACCGACCCGCACTGGCTGCCCTGGGCACACTGCTGCTCAGGCCGCAACACTACAGATTAGTTGTACTAGCGTATATCGAGTTTTCACTGTTTTTGACAATTACAGCAATTACTTTCCTTTTTCGCCAAAATGTTTTATTTTGCTGTTTCTTAATGGTAATCCAGTTTATTCGCCGTTTGTTTATGTAAAATTGTCATAATTTCAAGGATCAGTTGATTGTGGTTGTATCTCGTTACCATGGCCAGTGGGCATCAGGTGCCGCACCACCGACCCGCACTGGCTGCCCTGGGCACACTGCTGCTCAGGCCGCAACACTACAGATTAGTTCAACTAGCGTATATCGCGTTTTCACTGTTTTTGACGCTTACAGCCACTACTTTCCGTTTTCGCCAAAATGTTTTATTTTGCTGTTTCTTAATGGTAATCCAGTTTATTCGCCGTTTGTTTAAGTCAAATAGTCATAATTTCAAGGAGCAGATGATTGTGGTTGTATATAGTTACCATGGGCCAGGGAGCATCAGGTGCTGCACCACCAACCGGCACTGGCTGCCCTGGCCAAACTGTTGCACAGGCCGCAACACTACAGATTAGTTCAACTAGCGTATATCGCGTTTTCACTGTTTTTGATGCTTACAGCGCCTACCTTCATTTTTTCGGCAAAATGTTTTATTTTGCTGTTTCTATATGGTAATCGAGATTATTCGCCTTTTGTTTATGTAAAATAGTCATAATTTCAAGGATCAGTTGATTGTGGTTGTATCTCGTTACCATGGCCAGTGGGCATCAGGTGCCGCACCACCGACCCGCACTGGCTGCCCTGGGCACACTGCTGCTCAGGCCGCAACACTACAGATTAGTTCAACCAGCGTATATCGCGTTTTCACTGTTTTTGATGCTTACAGCGCCTACCTTCATTTTTTCGGCAAAATGTTTTATTTTGCTGTTTCTATATGGTAATCGAGATTATTCGCCTTTTGTTTATGTAAAATAGTCATAATTTCAAGGATCAGATGATTGTGGTTGTATCTCTTTACCATGGCCAGTGGGCATCAGGTGCCGCACCACCGACCCGCACTGGCTGCCCTGGCCACACTGCTGCTCAGGCCGCAACACTACAGATTAGTTGTACTAGCGTATATCGAGTTTTCACTGTTTTTGACAATTACAGCAATTACTTTCCTTTTTCGCCAAAATGTTTTATTTTGCTGTTTCTATATGGTAATCGAGATTATTCGCCTTTTGTTTATGTAAAATTGTCATAATTTCAAGGATCAGTTGATTGTGGTTGTATCTCGTTACCATGGCCAGTGGGCATCAGGTGCCGCACCACCGACCCGCACTGGCTGCCCTGGGCACACTGCTGCTCAGGCCGCAACACTACAGATTAGTTCAACCAGCGTATATCGCGTTTTCACTGTTTTTGACGCTTACAGCCACTACTTTCCGTTTTCGCCAAAATGTTTTATTTTGCTGTTTCTTAATGGTAATCCAGTTTATTCGCCGTTTGTTTAAGTCAAATAGTCATAATTTCAAGGAGCAGATGATTGTGGTTGTATATAGTTACCATGGGCCAGGGAGCATCAGGTGCTGCACCACCAACCGGCACTGGCTGCCCTGGCCAAACTGTTGCACAGGCCGCAACACTACAGATTAGTTCAACTAGCGTATATCGCGTTTTCACTGTTTTTGATGCTTACAGCGCCTACCTTCATTTTTTCGGCAAAATGTTTTATTTTGCTGTTTCTATATGGTAATCGAGATTATTCGCCTTTTGTTTATGTAAAATAGTCATAATTTCAAGGATCAGATGATTGTGGTTGTATCTCTTTACCATGGCCAGTGGGCATCAGGTGCCGCACCACCGACCCGCACTGGCTGCCCTGGCCACACTGCTGGTCAGGCCGCAACACTACAGATTAGTTGTACTAGCGTATATCGAGTTTTCACTGTTTTTGACAATTACAGCAATTACTTTCCTTTTTCGCCAAAATGTTTTATTTTGCTGTTTCTTAATGGTAATCCAGTTTATTCGCCTTTTGTTTATGTAAAATTGTCATAATTTCAAGGATCAGTTGATTGTGGTTGTATCTCGTTACCATGGCCAGTGGGCATCATGTGCCGCACCACCGACCCGCACTGGATGCCCTGGGCACACTGCTGCTCAGGCCGCAACACTACAGATTAGTTGTACTACCGTATATCGAGTTTTCACTGTTTTTGACAATTACAGCAATTACTTTCCTTTTTCGCCAAAATGTTTTATTTTGCTGTTTCTTAATGGTAATCCAGTTTATTCGCCGTTTGTTTGTGTAAAATTGTCATAATTTCAAGGATCAGTTGATTGTGGTTGTATCTCGTTACCATGGCCAGTGAGCATCAGGTGCCGCACCACCGACCCGCACTGGCTGCCCTGGCCACACTGCTGCTCAGGCCGCAACACTACAGATTAGTTGTACTAGCGTATATCGAGTTTTCACTGTTTTTGACAATTACAGCAATTACTTTCCTTTTTCCCCAAAATGTTTTATTTTGCTGTTTCTTAATGGTAATCCAGTTTATTCGCCGTTTGTTTATGTAAAATAGTCATAATTTCAAGGATCAGTTGATTTTGGTTGTATCTCGTTACCATGGCCAGTGGGCATCAGGTGCCGCACCACCGACCCGCACTGGCTGCCCTGGGCACACTGCTGCTCAGGCCGCAACACTACAGATTAGTTGTACTAGCGTATTCGAGTTTTCACTGTTTTTGACAATTACAGCAATTACTTTCCTTTTTCGCCAAAATGTTTTATTTTGCTGTTTCTTAATGGTAATCCAGTTTATTCGCCGTTTGTTTATGTAAAATTGTCATAATTTCAAGGATCAGTTGATTGTGGTTGTATCTCGTTACCATGGCCAGTGGGCATCAGGTGCCGCACCACCGACCCGCACTGGCTGCCCTGGGCACACTGCTGCTCAGGCCGCAACACTACAGATTAGTTGTACAAGCGTATATCGAGTTTTCACTGTTTTTGACAATTACAGCAATTACTTTCCTTTTTCGCCAATATGTTTTATTTTGCTGTTTCTTAATGGTAATCCAGTTTATTCGCCGTTTGTTTATGTAAAATTGTCATAATTTCAAGGATCAGTTGATTGTGGTTGTATCTCGTTACCATAGCCAGTGGGCATCAGGTGCCGCACCACCGACCCGCACTGGCTGCCCTGGGCACACTGCTGCTCAGGCCGCAACACTACAGATTAGTTGTACTAGCGTATTCGAGTTTTCACTGTTTTTGACAATTACAGCAATTACTTTCCTTTTTCGCCAAAATGTTTTATTTTGCTGTTTCTTAATGGTAATCCAGTTTATTCGCCGTTTGTTTATGTAAAATTGTCATAATTTCAAGGATCAGTTGATTGTGGTTGTATCTCGTTACCATGGCCAGTGGGCATCAGGTGCCGCACCACCGACCCGCACCGGCTGCCCTGGCCACACTGCTGCTCAGGCCGCAACACTACAGATTAGTTGTACTAGCGTATATCGAGTTTTCACTGTTTTTGACAATTACAGCAATTACTTTCCTTTTTCGCCAAAATGTTTTATTTTGCTGTTTCTTAATGGTAATCCAGTTTATTCGCCGTTTGTTTATGTAAAATTGTCATAATTTCAAGGATCAGTTGATTGTGGTTGTATCTCGTTACCATGGCCAGTGGGCATCAGGTGCCGCACCACCGACCCGCACTGGCTGCCCTGGGCACACTGCTGCTCAGGCCGCAACACTACAGATTAGTTGTACTAGCGTATATCGAGTTTTCACTGTTTTTGACAATTACAGCAATTACTTTCCTTTTTCGCCAATATGTTTTATTTTGCTGTTTCTTAATGGTAATCCAGTTTATTCGCCGTTTGTTTATGTAAAATTGTCATAATTTCAAGGATCAGTTGATTGTGGTTGTATCTCGTTACCATAGCCAGTGGGCATCAGGTGCCGCACCACCGACCCGCACTTGCTGCCCTGGCCACACTGCTGCTCAGGCCGCAACACTACAGATTAGTTGTACTAGCGTATATCGAGTTTTCACTGTTTTTGACAATTACAGCAATTACTTTCCTTTTTCGCCAAAATGTTTTATTTTGCTGTTTCTTAATGGTAATCCAGTTTATTCGCCGTTTGTTTATGTAAAATTGTCATAATTTCAAGGATCAGTTGATTGTGGTTGTATCTCGTTACCATGGCCAGTGGGCATCAGGTGCCGCACCACCGACCCGCACTGGCTGCCCTGGCCACACTGCTGCTCAGGCCGCAACACTACAGATTAGTTCAACTAGCGTATATCGCGTTTTCACTGTTTTTGACGCTTACAGCCACTACTTTCCGTTTTCGCCGAAATGTTTTATTTTGCTGTTTCTTAATGGTAATCCAGTTTATTCGCCGTTTGTTTAAGTCAAATAGTCATAATTTCAAGGAGCAGATGATTGTGGTTGTATATAGTTACCATGGGCCAGGGAGCATCAGGTGCTGCACCACCAACCGGCACTGGCTGCCCTGGCCAAACTGTTGCACAGGCCGCAACACTACAGATTAGTTCAACTAGCGTATATCGCGTTTTCACTGTTTTTGATGCTTACAGCGCCTACCTTCATTTTTTCGGCAAAATGTTTTATTTTGCTGTTTCTATATGGTAATCGAGATTATTCGCCTTTTGTTTATGTAAAATAGTCGTAATTTCAAGGATCAGATGATTGTGGTTGTATCTCGTTACCATGGCCAGTGGGCATCAGGTGCCGCACCACCGACCCGCACTGGCTGCCCTGGCCACACTGCTGCTCAGGCCGCAACAATACAGATTAGTTGTACTAAAGTATGTCGCGTTTTCACTGTTTTTGACGCTTACAGCCACTACTTTCCTTTTTCGTCAAAATGTTTTATTTTGCTGTTTCTTAATGGTAATCCAGTTTATTCGCCGTTTGTTTAAGTCAAATAGTCATAATTTCAAGGAGCAGATGATTGTGGTTGTATATAGTTACCATGGGCCAGGGAGCATCAGGTGCTGCACCACCAACCCGCACTGGCTGCCCTGGCCACAGTGCTGCTCAGGCCGCAACACTACAGATTAGTTGTACTAGCGTATATCGCGTTTTCACTGTTTTTGACGCTTACAGCTACTACTTTCCTTTTTCGCCAAAATGTTTTATTTTGCTGTTTCTTAATGGTAATCGATTTTATTCGCCCATTTTTTAACTCAAATAATCATCATTTCAAGGAGCAGATGATTGTGGTTGTATATAGTTACCATGGGCCAGGGAGCATCAGGTGCTGCACCACCAACCCGAACTGGCTGCCCTGGCCACACTGCTGCTCAGGCCGCAACACTACCGATTAGTTCAACTAGCGTATATCGCGTTTTCACTGTTTTTGACGCTTACAGCCACTACTTTCCTTTTTCGTCAAAATGTTTTATTTTGCTGTCTCTTAATGGTAATCCAGTTTATTCGCCGTTTGTTTAAGTCAAATAGTCATAATTTCAAGGAGGAGATGATTGGGGTTGTATATATTTACCATGGGACAGGGAGCATCAGGTGCTGCACCACCAACCCGCACTGGCTGCCCTGGCCACACTACTGCACAGGCCGCAACACTACAGATTAGTTCAACTAGCGTATATCGCGTTTTCACTGTTTTTGACGCTTACAGCGCCTACCTTCATTTTTTCGGCAAAATGTTTTATTTTGCTGTTTCTATATGGTAATCGAGATTATTCGCCTTTTGTTTATGTAAAATAGTCATAATTTCAAGGATCAGATGATTGTGGTTGTATCTCGTTACCATGGCCAGTGAGCATTAGGTGCCGCACCACCGACCCGCACTGGCTGCCCTGGCCACACTGCTGCTAAGGCCGCAACAATACATATTAGTTGTACTAAAGTATATTGCGTTTTCACTGTTTTTGACGCTTACAGCCACTACTTTCCTTTTTCGTCAAAATGTTTTATTTTGCTGTTTCTTAATGTTAATCCAGTTTATTCGCCGTTTGTTTAAGTCAAATAGTCATAATTTCAAGGAGCAGATGATTGTGGTTGTATATATTTACCATGGGACAGGGAGCATCAGGTGCTGCACCACCAACCCGCACTGGCTGCCCTGGCCACACTACTGCACAGGCCGCAACACTACAGATTAGTTCAACTAGCGTATATCGCGTTTTCACTGTTTTTGACGCTTACAGCGCCTACCTTCATTTTTTCGGCAAAATGTTTTATTTTGCTGTTTCTATATGGTAATCGAGATTATTCGCCTTTTGTTTATGTAAAATAGTCATAATTTCAAGGATCAGATGATTGTGGTTATATCTCGTTACCATGGCCAGTGGGCATCAGGTGCCGCACCACCGACCCGCACTCGCTGCCCTGGCCACACTGCTGGCTCAGGCCGCAACACTACAGATTAGTTCAACTAGCGTATATCGCGTTTTCACTGTTTTTGACGCTTACAGCCACTACTTTCCGTTTTCGCCAAAATGTTTTATTTTGCTGTTTCTTAATGGTAATCCAGTTTATTCGCCGTTTGTTTATGTAAAATTGTCATAATTTCAAGGATCAGTTGATTGTGGTTGTATCTCGTTACCATGGCCAGTGGGCATCAGGTGCCGCACCACCGACCCGCACTGGCTGCCCTGGGCACACTGCTGCTCAGGCCGCAACACTACAGATTAGTTCAACTAGCGTATATCGCGTTTTCACTGTTTTTGACGCTTACAGCCACTACTTTCCGTTTTCGCCAAAATGTTTTATTTTGCTGTTTCTTAATGGTAATCCAGTTTATTCGCCGTTTGTTTAAGTCAAATAGTCATAATTTCAAGGAGCAGATGATTGTGGTTGTATATAGTTACCATGGGCCAGGGAGCATCAGGTGCTGCACCACCAACCGGCACTGGCTGCCCTGGCCAAACTGTTGCACAGGCCGCAACACTACAGATTAGTTCAACTAGCGTATATCGCGTTTTCACTGTTTTTGATGCTTACAGCGCCTACCTTCATTTTTTCGGCAAAATGTTTTATTTTGCTGTTTCTATATGGTAATCGAGATTATTCGCCTTTTGTTTATGTAAAATGGTCATAATTTCAAGGATCAGATGATTGTGGTTGTATCTCGTTACCATGGCCAGTGGGCATCAGGTGCCGCACCACCGACCCGCACTGGCTGCCCTGGCCACACTGCTGCTCAGGCCGCAACAATACAGATTAGTTGTACTAAAGTATGTCGCGTTTTCACTGTTTTTGACGCTTACAGCCACTACTTTCCTTTTTCGTCAAAATGTTTTATTTTGCTGTTTCTTAATGGTAATCCAGTTTATTCGCCGTTTGTTTAAGTCAAATAGTCATAATTTCAAGGAGCAGATGATTGTGGTTGTATATAGTTACCATGGGCCAGGGAGCATCAGGTGCTGCACCACCAACCCGCACTGGCTGCCCTGGCCACAGTGCTGCTCAGGCCGCAACACTACAGATTAGTTGTACTAGCGTATATCGCGTTTTCACTGTTTTTGACGCTTACAGCTACTACTTTCCTTTTTCGCCAAAATGTTTTATTTTGCTGTTTCTTAATGGTAATCGATTTTATTCGCCCATTTTTTAACTCAAATAATCATCATTTCAAGGAGCAGATGATTGTGGTTGTATATAGTTACCATGGGCCAGGGAGCATCAGGTGCTGCACCACCAACCCGAACTGGCTGCCCTGGCCACACTGCTGCTCAGGCCGCAACACTACCGATTAGTTCAACTAGCGTATATCGCGTTTTCACTGTTTTTGACGCTTACAGCCACTACTTTCCTTTTTCGTCAAAATGTTTTATTTTGCTGTTTCTTAATGGTAATCCAGTTTATTCGCCGTTTGTTTAAGTCAAATAGTCATAATTTCAAGGAGCAGATGATTGGGGTTGTATATATTTACCATGGGACAGGGAGCATCAGGTGCTGCACCACCAACCCGCACTGGCTGCCCTGGCCACACTACTGCACAGGCCGCAACACTACAGATTAGTTCAACTAGCCTATATCGCGTTTTCACTGTTTTTGACGCTTACAGCGCCTACCTCCTTTTTTTCGGCAAAATGTTTTATTTTGCTGTTTCTATATGGTAATCGAGATTATTCGCCTTTTGTTTATGTAAAATAGTCATAATTTCAAGGATCAGATGATTGTGGTTGTATCTCGTTATCATGGCCAGTGAGCATTAGGTGCCGCACCACCGACCCGCACTGGCTGCCCTGGCCACACTGCTGCTCAGGCCGCAACAATACATATTAGTTGTACTAAAGTATATCGCGTTTTCACTGTTTTTGACGCTTACAGCCACTACTTTCCTTTTTCGTCAAAATGTTTTATTTTGCTGTTTCTTAATGGTAATCCAGTTTATTCGCCGTTTGTTTAAGTCAAATAGTCATAATTTCAAGGAGCAGATGATTGTGGTTGTATATATTTACCATGGGACAGGGAGCATCAGGTGCTGCACCACCAACCCGCACTGGCTGCCCTGGCCACACAACTGCACAGGCCGCAACACTACAGATTAGTTCAACTAGCGTATATCGCGTTTTCACTGTTTTTGACGCTTACAGCGCCTACCTTCATTTTTTCGGCAAAATGTTTTATTTTGCTGTTTCTATATGGTAATCGAGATTATTCGCCTTTTGTTTATGTAAAATAGTCATAATTTCAAGGATCAGATGATTGTGGTTGTATCTCGTTACCATGGAGAGTGGGCATCAGGTGCCGCACCACCGACCCGCACTGGCTGCCCTGGCCACACTGCTGCTCAGGCCGCAACACTACAGATTAGTTGTACTAGCGTATATCGCGTTTTCACTGTTTTTGACGCTTACAGCTACTACTTTCCTTTTTCGCCAAAATGTTTTATTTTGCTGTTTCTTAATGGTAATCGAGTTTATTCGCCCATTTTTTAACTCAAATAATCAAGATTTCAAGGAGCAGATGATTGTGGTTGTATATAGTTACCATGGGCCAGGGAGCATCAGGTGCTGCACCACCAACCCGAACTGGCTGCCCTGGCCACACTGCTGCTCAGGCCGCAACACTACCGATTAGTTCAACTAGCGTATATCGCGTTTTCACTGTTTTTGACGCTTTCAGCCACTACTTTCCGTTTTCGCCAAAATGTTTTATTTTGTTGTTTCTTAATGGTAATCCAGTTTATTCGCCGTTTGTTTAAGTCAATTAGTCATAATTTCAAGGAGCAGATGATTGTGGTTGTATATAGTTACCATGGGCCAGGGAGCATCAGGTGCTGCACCACCAACCCGCACTGGCTGCCCTGGCCAAACTGCTGCACAGGCCGCAACACTACAGATTAGTTCAACTAGCGTATATCGCGTTTTCACTGTTTTTGATACTTACAGCGCCTACCTTCATTTTTTCGGCAAAATGTTTTATTTTGCTGTTTCTATATGGTAATCGAGATTATTCGCCTTTTGTTTATGTAAAATAGTCATAATTTCAAGGATCAGATGATTGTGGTTGTATCTCGTTACCATGGCCAGTGAGCATCAGGTGCCGCACCACCGACCCGCACTGGCTGCCCTGGCCACACTGCTGCTCAGGCCGCAACACTACAGATTAGTTGTACTAAAGCATATCGCGTTTTCACTGTTTTTGACGCTTACAGCCACTACTTTCCTTTTTCGTCAAAATGTTTTATTTTGCTGTTTCTTAATGGTAATCCAGTTTATTCGCCGTTTGTTTAAGTCAAATAGTCATAATTTCAAGGAGCAGATGATTGTGGTTGTATATAGTTACCATGGGCCAGGGAGCATCAGGTGCTGCACCTCCAACCTGCACTGGCTGCCCTGGCCACAGTGCTGCTCAGGCCGCAACACTACAGATTAGTTGTACTAGCGTATATCGCGTTTTCACTGTTTTTGACGCTTACAGCTACTACTTTCCTTTTTCGCCAAAATGTTTTATTTTGCTGTTTCTTAATGGTAATCGATTTTATTCGCCCATTTTTTAACTCAAATAATCATCATTTCAAGGAGCAGATGATTGTGGTTGTATATATTTACCATGGGCCAGGGAGCATCAGGTGCTGCACCACCAACCCGAACTGGCTGCCCTGGCCACACTGCTGCTCAGGCCGCAACACTACCGATTAGTTCAACTAGCGTACATCGCGTTTTCACTGTTTTTGACGCTTACAGCCACTACTTTCCTTTTTCGTCAAAATGTTTTATTTTGCTGTTTCTTAATGGTAATCCAGTTTATTCGCCGTTTGTTTAAGTCAAATAGTCATAATTTCAAGGAGCAGATGATTGGGGTTGTATATATTTACCATGGGACAGGGAGCATCAGGTGCTGCACCACCAACCCGCACTGGCTGCCCTGGCCACACTACTGCACAGGCCGCAACACTACAGATTAGTTCAACTAGCCTATATCGCGTTTTCACTGTTTTTGACGCTTACAGCGCCTACCTTCATTTTTTCGGCAAAATGTTTTATTTTGCTGTTTCTATATGGTAATCGAGATTATTCGCCTTTTGTTTATGTAAAATAGTCATAATTTCAAGGATCAGATGATTGTGGTTGTATCTCGTTACCATGGCCAGTGAGCATTAGGTGCCGCACCACCGACCCGCACTGGCTGCCCTGGCCACACTGCTGCTCAGGCCGCAACAATACATATTAGTTGTACTAAAGTATATTGCGTTTTCACTGTTTTTGACGCTTACAGCCACTACTTTCCTTTTTCGTCAAAATGTTTTATTTTGCTGTTTCTTAATGGTAATCCAGTTTATTCGCCGTTTGTTTAAGTCAAATAGTCATAATTTCAAGGAGCAGATGATTGTGGTTGTATATATTTACCATGGGACAGGGAGCATCAGGTGCTGCACCACCAACCCGCACTGGCTGCCCTGGCCACACTACTGCACAGGCCGCAACACTACAGATTAGTTCAACTAGCGTATATCGCGTTTTCACTGTTTTTGACGCTTACAGCGCCTACCTTCATTTTTTCGGCAAAATGTTTTATTTTGCTGTTTCTATATGGTAATCGAGATTATTCGCCTTTTGTTTATGTAAAGTAGTCATAATTTCAAGGATCAGATGATTGTGGTTGTATCTCGTTACCATGGAGAGTGGGCATCAGGTGCCGCACCACCGACCCGCACTGGCTGCCCTGGCCACAATGCTGCTCAGGCCGCAACACTACAGATTAGTTGTACTAGCGTATATCGAGTTTTCACTGTTTTTGACAATTACAGCAATTACTTTCCTTTTTCGCCAAAATGTTTTATTTTGCTGTTTCTTAATGGTAATCCAGTTTATTCGCCGTTTGTTTATGTAAAATTGTCATAATTTCAAGGATCAGTTGATTGTGGTTGTATCTCGTTACCATGGCCAGTGGGCATCAGGTGCCGCACCACCGACCCGCACTGGCTGCCCTGGGCACACTGCTGCTCAGGCCGCAACACTACAGATTAGTTCAACTAGCGTATATCGCGTTTTCACTGTTTTTGACGCTTACAGCCACTACTTTCCGTTTTCGCCAAAATGTTTTATTTTGCTGTTTCTTAATGGTAATCCAGTTTATTCGCCGTTTGTTTAAGTCAAATAGTCATAATTTCAAGGAGCAGATGATTGTGGTTGTATATAGTTACCATGGGCCAGGGAGCATCAGGTGCTGCACCACCAACCGGCACTGGCTGCCCTGGCCAAACTGTTGCACAGGCCGCAACACTACAGATTAGTTCAACTAGCGTATATCGCGTTTTCACTGTTTTTGATGCTTACAGCGCCTACCTTCATTTTTTCGGCAAAATGTTTTATTTTGCTGTTTCTATATGGTAATCGAGATTATTCGCCTTTTGTTTATGTAAAATAGTCATAATTTCAAGGATCAGATGATTGTGGTTGTATCTCGTTACCATGGCCAGTGGGCATCAGGTGCCGCACCACCGACCCGCACTGGCTGCCCTGGCCACACTGCTGCTCAGGCCGCAACAATACAGATTAGTTGTACTAAAGTATGTCGCGTTTTCACTGTTTTTGACGCTTACAGCCACTACTTTCCTTTTTCGTCAAAATGTTTTATTTTGCTGTTTCTTAATGGTAATCCAGTTTATTCGCCGTTTGTTTAAGTCAAATAGTCATAATTTCAAGGAGCAGATGATTGTGGTTGTATATAGTTACCATGGGCCAGGGAGCATCAGGTGCTGCACCACCAACCCGCACTGGCTGCCCTGGCCACAGTGCTGCTCAGGCCGCAACACTACAGATTAGTTGTACTAGCGTATATCGCGTTTTCACTGTTTTTGACGCTTACAGCTACTACTTTCCTTTTTCGCCAAAATGTTTTATTTTGCTGTTTCTTAATGGTAATCGATTTTATTCGCCCATTTTTTAACTCAAATAATCATCATTTCAAGGAGCAGATGATTGTGGTTGTATATAGTTACCATGGGCCAGGGAGCATCAGGTGCTGCACCACCAACCCGAACTGGCTGCCCTGGCCACACTGCTGCTCAGGCCGCAACACTACCGATTAGTTCAACTAGCGTATATCGCGTTTTCACTGTTTTTGACGCTTACAGCCACTACTTTCCTTTTTCGTCAAAATGTTTTATTTTGCTGTTTCTTAATGGTAATCCAGTTTATTCGCCGTTTGTTTAAGTCAAATAGTCATAATTTCAAGGAGCAGAAGATTGGGGTTGTATATATTTACCATGGGACAGGGAGCATCAGGTTCTGCACCACCAACCCGCACTGGCTGCCCTGGCCACACTACTGCACAGGCCGCAACACTACAGATTAGTTCAACTAGCCTATATCGCGTTTTCACTGTTTTTGACGCTTACAGCGCCTACCTTCATTTTTTCGGCAAAATGTTTTATTTTGCTGTTTCTATATGGTAATCGAGATTATTCGCCTTTTGTTTATGTAAAATAGTCATAATTTCAAGGATCAGATGATTGTGGTTGTATCTCGTTATCATGGCCAGTGAGCATTAGGTGCCGCACCACCGACCCGCACTGGCTGCCCTGGCCACACTGCTGCTCAGGCCGCAACAATACATATTAGTTGTACTAAAGTATATCGCGTTTTCACTGTTTTTGACGCTTACAGCCACTACTTTCCTTTTTCGTCAAAATGTTTTATTTTGCTGTTTCTTAATGGTAATCCAGTTTATTCGCCGTTTGTTTAAGTCAAATAGTCATAATTTCAAGGAGCAGATGATTGTGGTTGTATATATTTACCATGGGACAGGGAGCATCAGGTGCTGCACCACCAACCCGCACTGGCTGCCCTGGCCACACTACTGCACAGGCCGCAACACTACAGATTAGTTCAACTAGCGTATATCGCGTTTTCACTGTTTTTGACGCTTACAGCGCCTACCTTCATTTTTTCGGCAAAATGTTTTATTTTGCTGTTTCTATATGGTAATCGAGATTATTCGCCTTTTGTTTATGTAAAATAGTCATAATTTCAAGGATCAGATGATTGTGGTTGTATCTCGTTACCATGGAGAGTGGGCATCAGGTGCCGCACCACCGACCCGCACTGGCTGCCCTGGCCACACTGCTGCTCAGGCCGCAACACTACAGATTAGTTGTACTAGCGTATATCGCGTTTTCACTGTTTTTGACGCTTACAGCTACTACTTTCCTTTTTCGCCAAAATGTTTTATTTTGCTGTTTCTTAATGGTAATAGAGTTTATTCGCCCATTTTTTAACTCAAATAATCAAGATTTCAAGGAGCAGATGATTGTGGTTGTATATAGTTACCATGGGCCAGGGAGCATCAGGTGCTGCACCACCAACCCGAACTGGCTGCCCTGGCCACACTGCTGCTCAGGCCGCAACACTACCGATTAGTTCAACTAGCGTATATCGCGTTTTCACTGGTTTTGACGCTTTCAGCCACTACTTTCCGTTTTCGCCAAAATGTTTTATTTTGTTGTTTCTTAATGGTAATCCAGTTTATTCGCCGTTTGTTTAAGTCAATTAGTCATAATTTCAAGGAGCAGATGATTGTGGTTGTATATAGTTACCATGGGCCAGGGAGCATCAGGTGCTGCACCACCAACCCGCACTGGCTGCCCTGGCCAAACTGCTGCACAGGCCGCAACACTACAGATTAGTTCAACTAGCGTATATCGCGTTTTCACTGTTTTTGATGCTTACAGCGCCTACCTTCATTTTTTCGGCAAAATGTTTTATTTTGCTGTTTCTATATGGTAATCGAGATTATTCGCCTTTTGTTTATGTAAAATAGTCATAATTTCAAGGATCAGATGATTGTGGTTGTATCTCGTTACCATGGCCAGTGAGCATCAGGTGCCGCACCACCGACCCGCACTGGCTGCCCTGGCCACACTGCTGCTCAGGCCGCAACACTACAGATTAGTTGTACTAAAGTATATCGCGTTTTCACTGTTTTTGACGCTTACAGCCACTACTTTCCTTTTTCGTCAAAATGTTTTATTTTGCTGTTTCTTAATGGTAATCCAGTTTATTCGCCGTTTGTTTAAGTCAAATAGTCATAATTTCAAGGAGCAGATGATTGTGGTTGTATATAGTTACCATGGGCCAGGGAGCATCAGGTGCTGCACCACCAACCTGCACTGGCTGCCCTGGCCACAGTGCTGCTCAGGCCGCAACACTACAGATTAGTTGTACTAGCGTATATCGCGTTTTCACTGTTTTTGACGCTTACAGCTACTACTTTCCTTTTTCGCCAAAATGTTTTATTTTGCTGTTTCTTAATGGTAATCGATTTTATTCGCCCATTTTTTAACTCAAATAATCATCATTTCAAGGAGCAGATGATTGTGGTTGTATATAGTTACCATGGGCCAGGGAGCATCAGGTGCTGCACCACCAACCCGAACTGGCTGCCCTGGCCACACTGCTGCTCAGGCCGCAACACTACCGATTAGTTCAACTAGCGTACATCGCGTTTTCACTGTTTTTGACGCTTACAGCCACTACTTTCCTTTTTCGTCAAAATGTTTTATTTTGCTGTTTCTTAATGGTAATCCAGTTTATTCGCCGTTTGTTTAAGTCAAATAGTCATAATTTCAAGGAGCAGATGATTGGGGTTGTATATATTTACCATGGGACAGGGAGCATCAGGTGCTGCACCACCAACCCGCACTGGCTGCCCTGGCCACACTACTGCACAGGCCGCAACACTACAGATTAGTTCAACTAGCCTATATCGCGTTTTCACTGTTTTTGACGCTTACAGCGCCTACCTTCATTTTTTCGGCAAAATGTTTTATTTTGCTGTTTCTATATGGTAATCGAGATTATTCGCCTTTTGTTTATGTAAAATAGTCATAATTTCAAGGATCAGATGATTGTGGTTGTATCTCGTTACCATGGCCAGTGAGCATTAGGTGCCGCACCACCGACCCGCACTGGCTGCCCTGGCCACACTGCTGCTCAGGCCGCAACAATACATATTAGTTGTACTAAAGTATATCGCGTTTTCACTGTTTTTGACGCTTACAGCCACTACTTTCCTTTTTCGTCAAAATGTTTTATTTTGCTGTTTCTTAATGGTAATACAGTTCATTCGCCGTTTGTTTAAGTCAATTAGTCATAATTTCAAGGAGCAGTTGATTGTGGTTGTATATAGTTACCATGGGCCAGGGAGCATCAGGTGCTGCACCACCAACCCGCACTGGCTGCCCTGGCCAAACTGCTGCACAGGCCGCAACACTACAGATTAGTTCAACTAGCGTATATCGCGTTTTCACTGTTTTTGATGCTTACAGCGCCTACCTTCATTTTTTCGGCAAAATGTTTTATTTTGCTGTTTCTATATGGTAATCGAGATTATTCGCCTTTTGTTTATGTAAAATAGTCATAATTTCAAGGATCAGATGATTGTGGTTGTATCTCGTTACCATGGCCAGTGAGCATCAGGTGCCGCACCACCGACCCGCACTGGCTGCCCTGGCCACACTGCTGCTCAGGCCGCAACACTACAGATTAGTTGTACTGGCGTATATTGCGTTTTCACTGTTTTTGACGCTTAAAGCCACTACTTTCATTTTTCGCCAAAATGTTTTATTTCGCTGTTTCTTAATGGTAATCCAGTTTATTCGCCGTTTGTTTATGTAAAATTGTCATAATTTCAAGGATCAGTTGATTGTGGTTGTATCTCGTTACCATGGCCAGTGAGCATCAGGTGCCGCACCACCGACCCGCACTGGCTGCCCTGGCCACACTGCTGCTCAGGCCGCAACACTACAGATTAGTTGTACTAGCGTATATCGCGTTTTCACTGTTTTTGACGCTTACAGCCACTACTTTCCTTTTTCGCCATAATGTTTTTTTTTTTTGCTGTTTCTTAATGTTAATCCAGTTTATTCGCCGTTTGTTTAAGTCAAATAGTCATAATTTCAAGGAGCAGATGATTGTGGTTGTATATAGTTACCATGGGACAGGGAGCATCAGGTGCTGCACCAACAACCCGCACTGGCTGCCCTGGCCACACTACTGCACAGGCCGCAACACTACAGATTAGTTCAACTAGCGTATATCGCGTTTTCACTGTTTTTGACGCTTACAGCGCCTACCTACATTTTTTCCGCAAAATGTTTTATTTTGCTGTTTCTATATGGTAATCGAGATTATTCGCCTTTTTTTTATGTAAAATAGTCATAATTTCAAGGATCAGATGATTGTGGTTGTATCTCGTTACCATGGCCAGTGGGCATCAGGTGCCGCACCACCGACCCGCACTGGCTGCCCTGGCCACACTGCTGCTCAGGCCGCAACACTACAGATTAGTTGTACTAGCGTATATCGCGTTTTCACTGTTTTTGACGCTTACAGCCACTACTTTCCTTTTTCGCCAAAATGTTTTATTTTGCTGTTTCTTAATGGTAATCCAGTTTATTCGCCGTTTGTTTAAGTCAAATAGTCATAATTTCGAGGAGCAGATGATTGTGGTTGTATATAGTTACCATGGGCCAGGGAGCATCAGGTGCTGCACCACCAACCCTCACTGGCTGCCCTGGCCACACTGCTGCACAGGCCGCAACACTACAGATTAGTTCAACTAGCGTATATCGCGTTTTCACTGTTTTTGATGCTTACATCGCCTACCTTCATTTTTTCGGCAAAATGTTTTATTTTGCTGTTTCTATATGGTAATCGAGATTATTCGCCTTTTGTTTATGTAAAATAGTCATAATTTCAAGGATCAGATGATTGTGGTTGTATCGCGTTACCATGGCCAGTGAGCATCAGGTGCCGCACCACCGACCCGCACTGGCTGCCCTGGCCACACTGCTGCTCAGGCCGCAACACTACTGATTAGTTGTACTAGCGTATATCGCGTTTTCACTGTTTTTGACGCTTACAGCTATTACTTTCCTTTTTCGCCAAAATGTTTTATTTTGCTGTTTCTTAATGGTAATCGAGTTTTATTCGCCCATTTTTTAACTCAAATAATCATAATTTCAAGGAGCAGATGATTGTGGTTGTATATAGTTACCATGGGCCAGGGAGCATCAGGTGCTGCACCACCAACCCTCACTGGCTGCCCTGGCCACACTGTTGCACAGGCCGCAACACTACAGATTAGTTCATTTAGCGTATATCGCGTTTTCACTGTTCTTGACGCTTACAGCGCCTACCTTCATTTTTTCGGCAAAATGTTTTATTTTGCTGTTTCTATATGGTAATCGAGATTATTCGCCTTTTGTTTATGTAAAATAGTCATAATTTCAAGGATCAGATGATTGTGGTTGTATCTCGTTACCATGGGCCAGTGAGCATCAGGTGCCGCACCACCGACCCGCACTGGCTGCCCTGGCCACACTGCTGCTCAGGCCGCAACACTACAGATTAGTTGTACTAGCGTATATCGCGTTTTCACTGTTTTTGACGCTTACAGCCACTACTTTCCTTTTTGGCCAAAATGTTTTATTTTGCTGTGTCTTAATGGTAATCCAGTTTATTCGCCGTTTGTTTATGTCAAATAGTCATAATTTCGAGGAGCAGATGATTGTGGTTGTATATAGTTACCATGGGCCAGGGAGCATCAGGTGCTGCACCACCAACCCTCACTGGCTGCCCTGGCCACACTGCTGCACAGGCCGCAACACTACAGATTAGTTCAACTAGCGTATATCGCGTTTTCACTGTTTTTGACGCTTACAACGCCTACCTTCATTTTTTTGGCAAAATGTTTTATTTTGTTGTTTCTATATGGTAATCGAGATTATTCGCCTTTTGTTTATGTAAAATAGTCATAATTTCAAGGATCAGATGATTGTGGTTGTATCTCGTTACCATGGGCCAGTGAGCATCAGGTGCCGCACCACCGACCCGCACTGGCTGCCCTGGCCACACTGCTGCTCAGGCCGCAACACTACAGATTAGTTGTACTAGCGTATATCGCGTTTTCACTGTTTTTGACGCTTACAGCCACTACTTTCCTTTTTGGCCAGAATGTTGCTGTTTCTTAATGGTAATCGAGTTTATTCGCCGTTTGTTTAAGTCAAATAATCATAATTTCAAGGAGCAGATTATTGTGGTTGTATATAGTTACCATGGGCCAGGGAGCATCAGGTGCTGCACCACCAACCCGCACTGGCTGCCCTGGCCACACTGCTGCTCAGGCCGCAACACTACTGATTAGTTGTACTAGCGTATATCGCGTTTTCACTGTTTTTGACGCTTACAGCTATTACTTTCCTTTTTCGCCAAAATGTTTTATTTTGCTGTTTCTTAATGGTAATCGAGTTTATTCGCCCATTTTTTAACTCAAATAATCATAATTTCAAGGAGCAGATGATTGTGGTTGTATATAGTTACCATGGGCCAGGGAGCATCAGGTGCTGCACCACCAACCCTCACTGGCTGCCCTGGCCACACTGCTGCACAGGCCGCAACACTACAGATTAGTTCATTTAGCGTATATCGCGTTTTCACTGTTTTTGTCGCTTACAGCGCCTACCTTCATTTGTTCGGCAAAATGTTTTATTTTGCTGTTTCTATATGGTAATCGAGATTATTCGCCTTTTGTTTATGTAAAATATTCATAATTTCAAGGATCAGATGATTGTGGTTGTATCTCGTTACCATGGCCAGTGAGCATCAGGTGCCGCACCACCGACCCGCACTGGCTGCCCTGGCCACACTGCTGCTCAGGCCGCAACACTACAGATTAGTTGTACTAGCGTATATCGCGTTTTCACTGTTTTTGACGCTTACAGCCACTACTTTACTTTTTCGCCATAATGTTTTTCTTTGCTGTTTCTTAATGTTAATCCAGTTTATTCGCCGTTTGTTTAACTCAAATAGTCATAATTTCAAGGAGCAGATGATTGTGGTTGTATATAGTTACAATGGGCCAGGGAGCATCAGGTGCTGCACCACCAACCCGCACTGGATGCCCTGGCCACCCTGCCGCCCAGACCGCAACACTGCGGATTAGTTCAACTATCGTATATCGCGTTTTCACTGTTTTTGACGCTTACACCCCCTCCCTTCATTTTTTCGGCAAAATGTTTTATTTTGCTGTTTCTATATGGTAATCGAGATTATTCGCCTTTTGTTTATGTAAAATAGTCATAATTTTTAGGATCAGATGATTGTGGTTGTATCTCGTTACCATGGGCCAGTGAGCATCAGGTGCCGCACCACCGACCCGCACTGGCTGCCCTGGCCACATTGCTGCTCAGGCCGCAACACTACAGATTAGTTGTACTAGCGAATATCGCGTTTTCACTGTTTTTGACGCTTACAGCCACTACTTTCCTTTTTGGCCAAAATGTTTTATTTTGCTGTTTCTTAATGGTAATCGAGTTTATTCGCCGTTTGTTTAAGTCAAATAATCATAATTTCAAGGAGCAGATGATTGTGGTTGTATATAGTTACCATGGGCCAGGTAGCATCAAGTGCTGCACCACCAACCCGCACTGGCTGCCCTGGCCACACTGCTGCTCAGGCCGCAACACTACAGATTAGTTGTACTAGCGTATATCGCGTTTTCACTGCTTTTGACGCTTACAGCTACTACTTTCCTTTTTCGCCAAAATGTTTTATTTTGCTGTTTCTTAATGGTAATCGAGTTTATTCGCCCATTTTTTAACTCAAATAATCATAATTTCAAGGAGCAGATGATTGTGGTTGTATATAGTTACCATGGGCCAGGGAGCATCAGGTGCTGCACCACCAACCCGCACTGGCTGACCTGGCCACACTGCTGCTCAGGCCGCAACACTACCGATTAGTTCAACTAGCGTATATCGCGTTTTCACTGTTTTTGACGCTTACAGCCACTACATTCCGTTTTCGCCAAAATGTTTTATTTTGCTGTTTCTTAATGGTAATCCAGTTTATTCGCCGTTTGTTTAAGTCAAATAGTCATAATTTCAAGGAGCAGATGATTGTGGTTGTATATAGTTACCATGGGCCAGGGAGCATCAGGTGCTGCACCACCAACCCGCACTGGCTGCCCTGGCCAAACTGCTGCACAGGCCGCAACACTACAGATTAGTTCAACTTGCGTATATCGCGTTTCACTGTTTTTTGACGCTTACAGCGCCTACCTTCATTTTTTCGGCAAAATGTTTTATTTTGCTGTTTCTATGTGGTAATCGAGATTATTCGCCTTTTGTTTATGTAAAATAGTCATAATTTCAAGGATCAGATGATTGTGGTTGTATCTCGTTACCATGGCCAGTGAGCATCAGGTGCCGCACCACCGACCCGCACTGGCTGCCCTGGCCACACTGCTGCTCAGGCCGCAACACTACAGATTAGTTGTACTAGCGTATATCGCGTTTTCACTGTTTTTGACGCTTACAGCCACTACTTTCCTTTTTCGCCATATTGTTTTTTTTTGCTGTTTCTTAATGTTAATCCAGTTTATTCGCCCATTTTTTATCTCAAATAATCATAATTTCAAGGAGCAGATGATTGTGGTTGTATATAGTTACCATGGGCCAGGGAGCATCAGGTGCTGCACCACCAACCCGCACTGGCTGCCCAGGCCACACTGCTGCTCAGGCCGCAACACTACCGATTAGTTCAACTAGCGATTATCGCGTTTTCACTGTTTTTGACGCTTACAGCCACCACTTTCCGTTTTCGCCAAAATGTTTTATTTTGCTGTTTCTTAATGGTAATCCAGTTAATTCGCCGTTTGTTTAAGTCAAATAGTCATAATTTCAAGGAGCAGATGATTGAGGTTGTATATAGTTACCATGGGCCAGGGAGCATCAGGTGCTGCACCACCAACCCGCACTGGCTGCCCTGGCCAAACTGCTGCACAGGCCGCAACACTACAGATTAGTTTAACTAGCGTATATCGCGTTTTCACTGTTTTTGATGCTTACAGCGCCTACCTTCATTTTTTCGGCAAAATGTTTTATTTTGCTGTTTCTATATGGTAATAGAGATTATTCGCCTTTTGTTTATGTAAAATAGTCATAATTTCAAGGATCAGATGATTGTGGTTGTATCTCGTTACCATGGCCAGTGAGCATCAGGTGCCGCACCACCGAGCCGCACTGGCTGCCCTGGCCACATTGCTGCTCAGGCCGCAACACTACAGATTAGTTGTACTAAAGTATATCGCGTTTTCACTGTTTTTGACGCTTACAGCCACTACTTTCCTTTTTCGTCAAAATGATTTATTTTGCTGTTTCTCAATGGTAATCCAGTTTATTCGCCGTTTGTTTAAGTAAATAGTCATAATTTCTAGGAGCAGATGATTGTGGTTGTATATATTTACCATGGGACAGGGAGCATCAGGTGCTGCACCACCAACCCGCACTGGCTGCCCTGGCCACACTACTGCACAGGCCGCAACACTACAGATTAGTTCAACTAGCGTATATCGCGTTTTCACTGTTTTTGACGCTTACAGCGCCTACCTTCATTTTTTCGGCAAAATGTTTTATTTTGCTGATTCTATATGGTAATCGAGATAATTCGCCTTTTGTTTTATGTAAAATAGTCATAATTTCAAGGATCAGATGATTGTGGTTGTATCTCGTTACCATGGCCAGTGAGCATCAGGTGCCGCACCACCGACCCGCACTGGCTGCCCTGGCCACACTGCTGCTCAGGCCGCAACACTACAGATTAGTTGTACTAAAGTATATCGCGTTTTCACTGTTTTTGACGCTTACAGCCACTACTTTCCTTATTCGTCAAAATGTTTTATTTTGCTGTTTCTCAATGGTAATCCAGTTTATTCGCCGTTTGTTTAAGTCAAATAGTCATAATTTCAAGGAGCAGATGATTGTGGTTGTATATATTTACCATGGGACAGGGAGCATCAGGTGCTGCACCACCGACCCGCACTGGCTGCCCTGGCCACACTGCTGCTCAGGCCGCAACACTACAGATTAGTTGTACTAGCGTATATCGCGTTTTCACTGTTTTTGACGCTTACAGCCACTACTTTCCTTTTTCGCCATAATGTTTTTTTTTTGCTGTTCTTAATGTTAATCCAGTTTATTCGCCATTTTGTTTAAGTCAAATAGTCATAATTTCAAGGAGCAGATGATTGTGGTTGTATATAGTTACCATGGGACAGGGAGCATCAGGTGCTGCACCACCAACCCGCACTGGCTGCCCTGGCCACACTACTGCACAGGCCGCAACACTACAGATTTGTTCAACTAGCGTATATCGCGTTTTCACTGTTTTTGACGCTTACAGCGCCTACCTTCATTTTTTCGGCAAAATGTTTTATTTTGCTGTTTCTATATGGTAATCGAGATTATTCGCCTTTTGTTTATGAAAATAGTCATAATTTCAAGGATCAGATGATTGTGGTTGTATCTCGTTACCATGGCCAGTGGGCATCAGGTGCCGCACCACCGACCCGCACTGGCTGCTCTGGGCACACTGCTGCCTCAGGCCGCAACACTACAGATTAGTTGTACTAGCGTATATCGCGTTTCACTGTTTTTGACGCTTACAGCCACTAGTTTCCTTTTTCGCCAAAATGTTTTATTTTGCTGTTTCTTAATGGTAATCCAGTTTATTCGCCGTTTGTTTATGTAAAATTGTCATAATTTCAAGGATCAGTTGATTGTGGTTGTATCTCGTTACCATGGCCAGTGAGCATCAGGTGCCGCACCACCGACCCGCACTGGCTGCCCTGGTTACACTGCTGCTCAGGCTGCAACACTACAGATTAGTTGTACTAGCGTATATCGCGTTTTCACTGTTTTCGACGCTTACAGCCACTACTTTCCTTTTTCGCCATAATGTTTTTTTTTTTTTTTTGCTGTTTCTTAATGTTAATCCAGTTTATTCGCCGTTTGTTTAAGTCAAATAGTCATAATTTCAAGGAGCAGATGATTGTGGTTGTATATAGTTACCATGGGCCAGGGAGCATCAGGGCTGCACCACCAACCCGCACTGGCTGCCCTGGCCAAACTGTTGCACAGGCCGCAACACTACAGATTAGTTCAACTAGCGTATATCGCGTTTTCACTGTTTTTGATGCTTACAGCGTCTACCTTCATTTTTTCGGCAAAATGTTTTATTTTGCTGTTTCTATATGGTAATCGAGATTATCGCCTTTTGTTTATGTAAAATAGTCATAATTTCAAGGATCAGATGATTGTGGTTGTATCTCGTTACCATGGCCAGTGAGCATTAGGTGCCGCACCACCGACCCGCACTGGCTGCCCTGGCCACACTGCTGCTCAGGCCGCAACACTACAGATTAGTTGTACTAGCGAATATCGCGTTTTCACTGTTTTTGACGCTTACAGCCACTACTTTCCTTTTTCGCCAAAATGTTTTATTTTGCTGTTTCTTAATGGTAATCCAGTTTATTCGCCGTTTGTTTATGTAAAATTGTCATAATTTCAAGGATCAGTTGATTGTGGGTGTATCTCGTTACCATGGGCCAGGGAGCATCAGGTGCTGCACCACCAACCCCGCACCAGATGCCCTGGCCACCCTGCTGCCCCAGACCGCAACACTACGGATTAGTTCAACTAGCGTATATCGCGTTTTCACTGTTTTTGACGCTTACAACCCCTACCTTCATTTTTTCGGCAAAATGTTTTATTTTGCTGTTTCTATATGGTAATCGAGATTATTCGCCTTTTGTTTATGTAAAATAGTCATAATTTCAAGGATCAGATGATTGTGGTTGTATCTCGTTACCATGGGCCAGTGAGCATCAGGTGCCGCACCACCGACCCGCACTGGCTGCCCTGGCCACACTGCTGCTCAGGCCACAACACTACAGATTAGTTGTACTAGCGAATATCGCGTTTTCACTGTTTTTGAAGCTTACAGCCACTACTTTCCTTTTTGGCCAAAATGTTTTATTTTGCTGTTTCTTAATGGTAATCGAGTTTATTCGCCGTTTGTTTAAGTCAAATAATCATAATTTCAAGGAGCAGATGATTGTGGTTGTATATAGTTACCATGGGCCAGGGAGCATCAGGTGCTGCACCACCAACCCGCACTGGCTGCCCTGGCCACACTGCTGCTCATGCCGCAACACTACAGATTAGTTGTACTAGCGTATATCGCGTTTTCACTGTTTTTGACGCTTACAGCTACTACTTTCCTTTTTCGCCCAAATGTTTTATTTTGCTGTTTCTTAATGGTAATCGAGTTTATTCGCCCGTTTTTTAACTCAAATAATCATAATTTCAAGGAGCAGATGATTGTGGTTGTATATAGTTACCATGGGCCAGGGAGCATCAGGTGCTGCACCACCAACCCGCACTGGCTGACCTGGCCACACTGCTGCTCAGGCCGCAACACTACCGATTAGTTCAACTAGCGTATATCGCGTTTTCACTGTTTTTGACGCTTACAGCCACTACATTCCGTTTTCGCCAAAATGATTTATTTTGCTGTTTCTTAATGGTAATCCAGTTTATTCGCCGTTTGTTTAAGTCAAATAGTCATAATTTCAAGGAGCAGATGATTGTGGTTGTATATAGTTACCATGGGCCAGGGAGCATCAGGTGCTGCACCACCAACCCGCACTGGCTGCCCTGGCCAAACTGCTGCACAGGCCGCAACACTACAGATTAGTTCAACTAGCGTATATCGCGTTTTCACTGTTTTTGACGCTTACAGCGCCTACCTTCATTTTTTCGGCAAAATGTTTTATTTTGCTGTTTCTATATGGTAATCGAGATTATTCGCCTTTTGTTTATGTAAAATAGTCATAATTTCAAGGATCAGATGATTGTGGTTGTATCTCGTTACCATGGCCAGTGAGCATCAGGTGCCGCACCACCGACCCGCACTGGCTGCCCTGGCCACACTGCTGCTCAGGCCGCAACACTACAGATTAGTTGTACTAGCGTATATCGCGTTTTCACTGTTTTTGACGCTTACAGCCACTACTTTCCTTTTTCGCCATAATGTTTTTTTTTGCTGTTTCTTAATGTTAATCCAGTTTATTCGCCCATTTTTTATCTCAAATAATCATAATTTCAAGGAGCAGATGATTGTGGTTGTATATAGTTACCATGGGCCAGGGAGCATCAGGTGCTGCACCACCAACCCGCACTGGCTGCCCTGGCCACACTGCTGCTCAGGCCGCAAGACTACCGATTAGTTCAACTAGCGATTATCGCGTTTTCACTGTTTTTGACGCTTACAGCCACCACTTTCCGTTTTCGCCAAAATGTTTTATTTTGCTGTTTCTTAATGGTAATCCAGTTTATTCGCCGTTTGTTTAAGTCAAATAGTCATAATTTCAAGGAGCAGATGATTGTGGTTGTATATAGTTACCATGGGCCAGGGAGCATCAGGTGCTGCACCACCAACCCGCACTGGCTGCCCTGGCCAAACTGCTGCACAGGCCGCAACACTACAGATTAGTTTAACTAGCGTATATCGCGTTTTCACTGTTTTTGATGCTTACAGCGCCTACCTTCATTTTTTCGGCAAAATGTTTTATTTTGCTGTTTCTATATGGTAATAGAGATTATTCACCTTTTGTTTATGTAAAATAGTCATAATTTCAAGGATCAGATGATTGTGGTTGTATCTCGTTACCATGGCCAGTGAGCATCAGGTGCCGCACCACCGACCCGCACTGGCTGCCCTGGCCACACTGCTGCTCAGGCCGCAACACTACAGAGATTAGTTGTACTAAAGTATATCGCGTTTTCACTGTTTTTGACGCTTACAGCCACTACTTTCCTTCTTCGTCAAAATGTTTTATTTTGCTGTTTCTCAATGGTAATCCAGTTTATTCGCCGTTTGTTTAAGTCAAATAGTCATAATTTCAAGGAGCAGATGATTGTGGTTGTATATATTTACCATGGGACAGGGAGCATCAGGTGCTGCACCACCGACCCGCACTGGCTGCCCTGGCCACACTGCTGCTCAGGCCGCAACACTACAGATTAGTTGTACTAGCGTATATCGCGTTTTCACTGTTTTTGACGCTTACAGCCACTACTTTCCTTTTTCGCCATAATGTTTTTTTTTGCTGTTTCTTAATGTTAATCCAGTTTATTCGCCGTTTGTTTGAGTCAAATAGTCATAATTTCAAGGAGCAGATGATTGTGGTTGTATATAGTTACCATGGGACAGGGAGCATCAGGTGCTGCACCACCAACCCGCACTGGCTGCCCTGGCCACACTACTGCACAGGCCGCAACACTACAGATTAGTTCAACTAGCGTATATCGCGTTTTCACTGTTTTTGACGCTTACAGCGCCTACCTTCATTTTTTCGGCAAAATGTTTTATTTTGCTGTTTCTATATGGTAATCGAGATTATTCGCCTTTTTTTTATGTAAAATAGTCATAATTTCAAGGATCAGATGATTGTGGTTGTATCTCGTTACCATGGCCAGTGGGCATTAGGTGCCGCACCACCGACCCGCACTGGCTGCCCTGGGCACACTGCTGCTCAGGACGCAACACTACAGATTAGTTGTACTAGCGTATATCGCGTTTCACTGTTTTTGACGCTTACAGCCACTACTTTCCTTTTTCGCCAAAATGTTTTATTTTGCTGTTTCTTAATGGTAATCCAGTTTATTCGCCGTTTGTTTATGTAAAATTGTCATAATTTCAAGGATCAGTTGATTGTGGTTGTATCTCGTTACCATGGCCAGTGAGCATCAAGTGCCGCACCACCGACCCGCACTGGCTGCCCTGGCCACACTGCTGCTCAGGCCGCTACACTACAGATTAGTTGTACTAGCATATATCGCGTTTTCACTGTTTTTGACGCTTACAGCCACTACTTTCCTTTTTCGCCATAATGTTTTTTTTTTTTTTGCTGTTTCTTAATGTTAATCCAGTTTATTCGCCGTTTGTTTAAGTCAAATAGTCATAATTTCAAGGAGCAGATGATTGTGGTTGTATATAGTTACCATGGGCCAGGGAGCATCAGGTGCTGCACCACCAACCCGCACTGGCTGCCCTGGCCAAACTGTTGCACAGGCCGCAACACTACAGATTAGTTCAACTAGCGTATATCGCGTTTTCACTGTTTTTGATGCTTACAGCGTCTACCTTCATTTTTTCGGCAAAATGTTTTATTTTGCTGTTTCTATATGGTAATCGAGATTATTCGCCTTTTGTTTATGTAAAATAGTCATAATTTCAAGGATCAGATGATTGTGGTTGTATCTCGTTACCATGGCCAGTGAGCATTAGGTGCCGCACCACCGACCCGCACTGGCTGCCCTGGCCACACTGCTGCTCAGGCCGCAACACTACAGATTAGTTGTACTAGCGAATATCGCGATTTCACTGTTTTTGACGCTTACAGCCACTACTTTCCTTTTTCGCCAAAATGTTTTATTTTGCTGTTTCTTAATGGTAATCCAGTTTATTCGCCGTTTGTTTATGTAAAATTGTCATAATTTCAAGGATCAGTTGATTGTGGTTGTATCTCGTTACCATGGGCCAGGGAGCATCAGGTGCTGCACCACCAACCCGGACCGGATGCCCTGGCACCCTGCTGCCCAGACCGCAACACTACGGATTAGTTCAACTAGCGTATATCGCGTTTTCACTGTTTTTGACGCTTACAACCCCTACCTTCATTTTTTCGGCAAAATGTTTTATTTTGCTGTTTCTATATGGTAATCGAGATTATTCGCCTTTTGTTTATGTAAAATAGTCATAATTTCAGGGATCAGATGATTGTGGTTGTATCTCGTTACCATGGGCCAGTGAGCATCAGGTGCCGCACCACCGACCCGCACTGGCTGCCCTGGCCACACTGCTGCTCAGGCCACAACACTACAGATTAGTTGTACTAGCGAATATCGCGTTTTCACTGTTTTTGACGCTTACAGCCACTACTTTCGTTTTTGGCCAAAATGTTTTATTTTGCTGTTTCTTAATGGTAATCGAGTTTATTCGCCGTTTGTTTAAGTCAAATAATCATAATTTCAAGGAGCAGATGATTGTGGTTGTATATAGTTACCATGGGCCAGGGAGCATCAGGTGCTGCACCACCAACCCGCACTGGCTGCCCTGGCCACACTGCTGCTCATGTCGTAACACTACAGATTAGTTGTATTAAAGTATATCGCGTTTTCACTGTTTTTGACGCTTACAGCCACTACTTTCCTTTTTCGTCAAAATGTTTTATTTTGCTGTTTCTCAATGGTAATCCAGTTTATTCGCCGTTTGTTTAAGTAAAATAGTCATAATTTCAAGGAGCAGATGATTGTGGTTGTATATATTTACCATGGGACAGGGAGCATCAGGTGCTGCACCACCAACCCGCACTGGCTGCTTTGGCCACACTACTGCACAGGCCGCAACACTACAGATTAGTTCAACTAGCGTATATCGCGTTTTCACTGTTTTTGACGCTTACAGCGCCTACCTTCATTTTTTCGGCAAAATGTTTTATTTTGCTGTTTCTATATGGTAATCGAGATTATTCGCCTTTTGTTTATGTAAAATAGTCATAATTTCAAGGATCAGATGATTGTGGTTGTATCTCGTTACCATGGCCAGTGAGCATCAGGTGCCGCACCACCGACCCGCACTGGCTGCCCAGGCCACACTGCTGCTCACGCCGCAACACTACAGAGATTAGTTGTACTAAAGTATATCGCGTTTTCACTGTTTTTGACGCTTACAGCCACTACTTTCCTTTTTCGTCAAAATGTTTTATTTTGCTTTTCTCAATGGTAATCCAGTTTATTCGCCGTTTGTTTAAGTCAAATAGCCATAATTTCAAGGAGCAGATGATTGTGGTTGTATATATTTACCATGGGACAGGGAGCATCAGGTGCTGCACCACCGACCCGCACTGGCTGCCCTGGCCACACTGCTGCTCAGGCCGCAACACTACAGATTAGTTGTACTAGCGTATATCGCGTTTTCACTGTTTTTGACGCTTACAGCCACTACTTTCCTTTTTCGCCATAATGTTTTTTTTTTTGCTGTTTCTTAATGTTAATCCAGTTTATTCGCCGTTTGTTTGAGTCAAATAGTCATAATTTCAAGGAGCAGATGATTGTGGTTGTATATAGTTACCATGGGACAGGGAGCATCAGGTGCTGCACCACCAACCCGCACTGGCTGCCCTGGCCACACTACTGCACAGGCCGCAACACTACAGATTAGTTCAACTAGCGTATATCGCGTTTTCACTGTTTTTGACGCTTACAGCGCCTACCTTCATTTTTTTCGGCAAAATGTTTTATTTTGCTGTTTCTATATGGTAATCGAGATTATTCGCCTTTTGTTTATGTAAAATAGTCATAATTTCAAGGATCAGATGATTGTGGTTGTATCTCGTTACCATGGACAGTGAGCATTAGGTGCCGCACCACCGACCCGCACTGGCTGCCCTGGCCACACTGCTGCTCAGGCCGCAACACTACAGATTAGTTGTACTAGCGTTATCGCGTTTTCACTGTTTTTGACGCTTACAGCCACTACTTTCCTTTTTCGCCAAAATGTTTTATTTTGCTGTTTCTTAATGGTAATCCAGTTTATTCGCCGTTTGTTTATGTAAAATTGTCATAATTTCAAGGATCAGTTGATTGTGGTTGTATCTCGTTACCATGGGCCAGGGAGCATCAGGTGCTGCACCACCAACCCGCACCGGATGACCTGGCCACCCTGCTGCCCAGACCGCAACACTACGGATTAGTTCAACTAGCGTATATCGCGTTTTCACTGTTTTTGACGCTTACAACCCCTACCTTCATTTTTTCGGCAAAATGTTTTATTTTGCTGTTTCTATATGGTAATCGAGATTATTCGCCTTTTGTTTATGTAAAATAGTCATAATTTCAGGGATCAGATGATTGTGGTTGTATCTCGTTACCATGGCCAGTGAGCATTAGGTGCCGCACCACCGACCCGCACTGGCTGCCCTGGGCACACTGCTGCTCAGGACGCAACACTACAGATTAGTTGTACTAGCGTATATCGCGTTTCACTGTTTTTGACGCTTACAGCCACTACTTTCCTTTTTCGCCAAAATGTTTTATTTTGCTGTTTCTTAATGGTAATCCAGTTTATTCGCCGTTTGTTTATGTAAAATTGTCATAATTTCAAGGATCAGTTGATTGTGGTTGTATCTCGTTACCATGGCCAGTGAGCATCAAGTGCCGCACCACCGACCCGCACTAGCTGCCCTGGCCACACTGCTGCTCAGGCCGCTACACTACAGATTAGTTGTACTAGCGTATATCGCGTTTTCACTGTTTTCGACGCTTACAGCCACTACTTTCCTTTTTCGCCATAATGTTTTTTTTTTGCTGTTTCTGAATGTTAATCCAGTTTATTCGCTGTTTGTTTAAGTCAAATAGTCATAATTTCAAGGAGCAGATGATTGTGGTTGTATATAGTTACCATGGGCCAGGGAGCATCAGGTGCTGCACCACCAACCCGCACTGGCTGCCCTGGCCAAACTGTTGCACAGGCCGCAACACTACAGATTAGTTCAACTAGCGTATATCGCGTTTTCACTGTTTTTGATGCTTACAGCGCCTACCTTCATTTTTTCGGCAAAATGTTTTATTTTGCTGTTTCTATATGGTAATCGAGATTATTCGCCTTTTGTTTATGTAAAATAGTCATAATTTCAAGGATCAGATGATTGTGGTTGTATCTCGTTACCATGGCCAGTGAGCATTAGGTGCCGCACCACCGACCCGCACTGGCTGCCCTGGCCACACTGCTGCTCAGGCCGCAACACTACAGATTAGTTGTACTAGCGAATATCGCGTTTTCACTGATTTGACGCTTACAGCCACTACTTTCCTTTTTCGCCAAAATGTTTTATTTTGCTGTTTCTTAATGGTAATCCAGTTTATTCGCCGTTTGTTTATGTAAAATTGTCATAATTTCAAGGATCAGTTGATTGTGGTTGTTTCTCGTTACCATGGGCCAGGGAGCATTAGGTGCTGCACCACCAACCCGCACCGGATGCCCTGGCCACCCTGCTGCCCAGACCGCAACACTACGGATTAGTTCAACTAGCGTATATCGCGTTTTCACTGTTTTTGACGCTTACAACCCCTACCTTCACTTTTTCGGCAAAATGTTTTATTTTGCTGTTTCTATATGGTAATCGAGATTATTCGCCTTTTGTTTATGTAAAATAGTCATAATTTCAGGGATCAGATGATTGTGGTTGTATCTCGTTACCATGGGCCAGTGAGCATCAGGTGCCGCACCACCGACCCGCACTGGCTGCCCTGGCCACACTGCTGCTCAGGCCACAACACTACAGATTAGTTGTACTAGCGAATATCGCGTTTTCACTGTTTTTGACGCTTACAGCCACTACTTTCCTTTTTGGCCAAAATGTTTTATTTTGCTGTTTCTTAATGGTAATCGAGTTTATTCGCCGTTTGTTTAAGTCAAATAATCATAATTTCAAGGAGCAGATGATTGTGGTTGTATATAGTTACCATGGGCAGGGAGCATCAGGTGCTGCACCACCAACCCGCACTGGCTGCCCTGGCCACACTGCTGCTCATGTCGCAACACTACAGATTAGTTGTACTAGCGTATATCGCGTTTTCACTGTTTTTGACGCTTACAGCTACTACTTTCCTTTTTCGCCAAAATGTTTTATTTTGCTGTTTCTTAATGGTAATCGAGTTTATTCGCCCATTTTTTAACTCAAATAATCATAATTTCAAGGAGCAGATGATTGTGGTTGTATATATTTACCATGGGCCAGGGAGCATCAGGTGCTGCACCACCAACCCGCACTGGCTGCCCTGGCCACACTGCTGCTCAGGCCGCAACACTACCGATTAGTTCTACTAGCGTATATCGCGTATTCACTGTTTTTGAAGCTTACAGCCACTACTTTCCGTTTTCGCCAAAATGTTTTATTTTGCTGTTTCTTAATGGTAATCCAGTTTATTCGCCGTTTGTTTAAGTCAAATAGTCATAATTTCAAGGAGCAGATGATTGTGGTTGTATATAGTTACCATGGGCCAGGGAGCTCAGGTGCTGCACCACCAACCGGCACTGGCTGCCATGGCCAAACTGTTGCACAGGCCGCAACACTACAGATTAGTTCAACTAGCGTATATCGCGTTTTCACTGTTTTTGATGCTTACAGCGCCTACCTTCATTTTTTCGGCAAAATGTTTTATTTTGCTGTTTCTATATGGTAATCGAGATTATTCGCCTTTTGTTTATGTAAAATAGTCATAATTTCAAGGATCAGATGATTGTGGTTGTATCTCGTTACCATGGCCAGTGAGCATTAGGTGCCGCACCACCGACCCGCAGTGGCTGCCCTGGCCACACTGCTGCTCAGGCCGCAACAATACAGATTAGTTGTACTAAAGTATATCGCTTTTTCACTGTTTTTGACGCTTACAGCCACTACATTCCTTTTTCGTCAAAATGTTTTATTTTGCTGTTTCTTAATGGTAATCCAGTTTATTCGCCGTTTGTTTAAGTCAAATAGTCATAATTTCAAGGAGCAGATGATTGTGGTTGTATATATTTACCATGGGCCAGTGGGCATCAGGTGCCGCACCACCGACCCGCACTGGCTGCCCTGGCCACACGGCTGCTCACGCCGCAACACTACAGATTAGTTGTACTAGCGTATATCGCGTTTTCACTGTTTTTGACAATTACAGCCACTACTTTCCTTTTTCGCCAAAATGTTTTATTTTGCTGTTTCTTAATGGTAATCCAGTTTATTCGCCGTTTGTTTAAGTCAAATAGTCATAATTTCGAGGAGCAGATGATTGTGGTTGTATATAGCTACCATGGGCCAGGGAGCATCAGGTGCTGCACCACCAACCCGCACTGGCTGCCCTGGCCACACTGCTGCACAGGCCGCAACACTACAGATTAGTTCAACTAGCGTATATCGCGTTTTCACTGTTTTTGACGCTTACAACGCCTACCTTCATTTTTTCGGCAAAATGTTTTATTTTGCTGTTTCTATATGGTAATCGAGATTATTCGCCTTTTGTTTATGTAAAATAGTCATAATTTCAAGGATCAGATGGTTGTGGTTGTATCTCGTTACAATGGCCAGTGAGCATCAGGTGCCGCACCACCGACCCGCACTGGCTGCCCTGGCCACACTGCTGCTCAGGCCACAACACTACAGATTAGTTGTACTAGCGTATATCGAGTTTTCACTGTTTTTGACAATTACAGCAATTACTTTCCTTTTTCGCCAAAATGTTTTATTTTGCTGTTTCTTAATGGTAATCCAGTTTATTCGCCGTTTGTTTATGTAAAATTGTCATAATTTCAAGGATCAGTTGATTGTGGTTGTATCTCGTTACCATGGCCAGTGAGCATCAGGTGCGCACCACCGACCCGCACTGGCTGCCCTGGCCACACTGCTGCTCAGGCCGCAACACTACAGATTAGTTGTACTAGCGTATATCGCGTTTTCACTGTTTTCGACGCTTACAGCCACTACTTTCCTTTTTCGCCATAATGTTTTTTTTTTTTTTTTTTTTGCTGTTTCTTAATGTTAATCCAGTTTATTCGCCGTTTGTTTAAGTCAAATAGTCATAATTTCAAGGAGCAGATGATTGTGGTAGTATATAGTTACCATGGGACAGGGAGCATCAATTGCTGCACCACCAACCCGCACTGGATGGCCTGGCCACCCTGCTGCCCAGACCGCAACACTACGGATTAGTTCAACTAGCGAATATCGCGTTTTCACTGTTTTTGACGCTTACACCCCCTACCTTCATTTTTTTGGCAAAATGTTTTATTTTGCTGTTTCTATATGGTAATCGAGATGATTCGCCTCCTGTTTATGTAAAATAGTCATAATTTCAAGGATCAGATGATTGTGGTTGTATCTCGTTACCATTGGCCAGTGAGCATCAGGTGCCGCACCACCGACCCGCACTGGCGGCCCTGGCCACACTGCTGCTCAGGCCGCAACACTACAGATTAGTTGTACTAGCGAATATCGCGTTTTCACTGTTTTTGACGCTTACAGCCACTACTTTCCTTTTTGGCCAAAATGTTTTATTTTGCTGTTTCTTAATGGTAATAGAGTTTATTCGCCGTTTGTTTAAGTCAAATAATCATAATTACAAGGAGCAGATGATTGTGGTTGTATATAGTTACCATGGGCCAGGGAGCATCAGGTGCTGCACCACCAACCCGCACTGGCTGCCCTAACCACACTGCTGCTCAGGCCGCAACACTACAGATTAGTTGTACTAGCGTATATCGCGTTTTCACTGTTTTTGACGCTTACAGCTACTACTTTCCTTTTTCGCCAAAATGTTTTATTTTGCTGTTTCTTAATGGTAATCGAGTTTATTCGCTTATTTTTTAACTCAAATAATCATCATTTCAAGGAGCAGATGATTGTGGTTGTATATAGTTACCATGGGCCAGGGAGCATCAGGTGCTGCACCACCAACCCGAAGTGGCTGCCCTGGCCACACTGCTGCTCAGGCCGCAACACTACCGATTAGTTCAACTAGCGTATATCGCGTTTTCACTGTTTTTGACGCTTACAGCCACTACTTTCCGTTTTCGCCAAAATGTTTTATTTTGCTGTTTCTTAATGGTAATCCAGTTTATTCGCCGTTTGTTTAAGTCAAATAGTCATAATTTCAAGGAGCAGATGATTGTGGTTGTATATAGTTACCATGGGCCAGGGAGCATCAGGTGCTGCACCACCAACCCGCACTGGCTGCCCTGGCCACACTGCTGCTCAGGACGCAACAGTACAGATTAGTTGTACTAGCGTATATCGCGTTTTCACTGTTTTTGACGCTTACAGCCACTACTTTCCTTTTTCGTCAAAATGTTTTATTTTGCTGTTTCTTAATGGTAATCCAGTTTATTCGCCGTTTGTTTAAGTCAAATAGTCATAATTTTGAGGAGCAGATGATTGTGGTTGTATATAGTTACCATGGGCCAGGGAGCATCAGGTGCTGCACCACCGACCCGCACTGGCTGCCCTGGCTACACCGCTGCACAGGCCGCAACACTACAGATTAGTTCAACTAGCGTATATCGCGTTTTCACTCTTTTTGACGCTTACAACGCCTACCTTCATTTATTCGGCAAAATGGTTTGATTTGCTGTTTCTATATGGTAATCGAGATTATTCGCCTTTTGTTTATGTAAAATAGTCATAATTTCAAGGATCAGATGATTGTGTTTGTATCTCGTTACCATGGCCATTGAGCATCAGGTGCCGCACCACCTACCCGCACTGGCTGCCCTGGCCACACTGCTGCTCAGGCCGCAACACTACAGATTAGTTGTACTAGCGTATATCGCGTTTTCACTGTTTTCGGCGCTTACAGCCACTACTTTCCTTTTTCGCCATAATGTTTTTTTTTTTTTGCTGTTTCTTAATGTTAATCCAGTTTATTCGCCGTTTGTTTAAGTCAAATAGTCATAATTTCAAGGAGCAGATGATTGTGGTTGTATATAGTTACCATGGGCCAGGGAGCACCAGGTGCCGCACCACCAACCCGCACTGGATGCCCTGGCCACACTGCTGCGCAGACCGCAACACTACAGACTAGTTCAACTAGCGTATATCGCGTTTTCACTGTTTTTGACGATTACACCCCCTACCTTCATTTTTTCGGCAAAATGTTTTATTTTGCTGTTTCTATATGGTAATCGAGATTATTCGCCTTTTGTTTATGTAAAATAGTCATAATTTCAAGGATCAGATGATTGTGGTTGTATCTCGTTTCCATGGGCCAGTGAGCATCAGGTGCCGCACCACCGACCCGAACTGGCTGCCCTGGCCACACTGCTGCTCAGGCCGCAACACTACAGATTAGTTGTACTAGCGTATATCGCGTTTCACTGTTTTTGACGCTTACAGCCACTACTTTCCTTTTTGGCCAAAATGTTTTATTTTGCTGTTTCTAAATGGTAATGGAGTTTATTCGCCGTTTGTTTAAGTCAAATAATCATAATTTCAAGGAGCAGATGATTGTGGTTGTATATAGTTACCATGGGCTAGGGAGCATCAGGTGCTGCACCACCAACCCGCACTGGCTGCCCTGGCCACACTGCTGCTCAGGCCGCGACACTACCGATTAGTTCAACTAGCGTATATCGCGTTTTCACTGTTTTTGACGCTTACAGCCACTACTTTCCGTTTTCGCCAAAATGTTTTATTTTGCTGTTTCTTAATGTTAAACCAGTTTATTCGTAGTTTGTTTAAGTCAAATTGTCATAATTTCAAGGAGCAGATGATTGTGGATGTATCTCGTTACCATGGCCAGTGAGCATCAGGTGCCGCACCACCGACCCGCACTGGCTGCCCTGGCCACACTGCTGCTCAGGCCGCAACACTACAGATTAGTTGTACTAGCGTATATCGCGTTTTCACTGTTTTTGACAATTACAGCCATTACTTTCCTTTATCGCCAAAATGTTTTATTTTGCTGTTTCTTAATGGTAATCCAGTTTATTCGCCGTTTGTTTAAGTCAAAGAATCATAATTTCAAGGATCAGATGATTGTTGTTGTATCTCCTTACCATGGCCAGTGAGCATCAGGTGCCGCACCACCGACCTGCACTGGCTGCCCTGGCCACACTGCTGCTCAGGCCGCAACACTACAGATTAGTTGTACTAGCGTATATCGCGTTTTCACTGTTTTTGACACTTACAGCCCCTATCCTCATTTTTTCGGCAAAATGTTTTATTTTGCTGTTTCTATATGGTAATCGAGATTATTCGCCTTTTGTTTATGTAAAATAGTCATCATTTCAAGGTTCAGATGATTGCGTTTGTATCTCGTTACCATGGCCAGTGAGCATCAGGTGCCGCACCACTGACCCGCACTGGCTGCCCTAGCCACACTGCTGCTCAGGCCGCAACACTACAGATTACATGTACTAGAGTATATCGCGTTTTCAGTTTTTTTGACAATTACAGGCATTACTTTCCGTTTTCGCCAAAATGTTTTATTTTGCTGTTTCTTAATGGTAATCCAGTTTATTCGCCGTTTGTTTAAGTCAAATAGTCATAATTTCAAGGAGCAGATGATTGTGGATGTATCTCGTTACCATGGCCAGTGAGCATCAGGTGCCGCACCACCGACCCGCACTGGACTGCCCTGGCCACACTGCTGCTCAGGCCGCAACACTACAGATTAGTTGTACTAGCATATATCGCGTTTTCACTGTTTTTTGACGCTTACAGCCACTACTTTCCTATTTCGCCAAATTTTTTTATTTTGCTGTTTCTTAATGGTAATCCAGTTTATTCGCCGTTTGTTTAAGTCAAATAGTCATAATTTCCAGGATCAGATGATTATTGTTGTATCTCCATACCATGGCCTGTGAGCATCAGGTGCCGCACCACCGACCCGCACTGGCTGCCCTGGGCCACACTGCTGCTCAGCCCGCAACACTACAGATTAGTTCAACTAGCGTATATCGCGTTGTCACTGTTTTTGACGCTTACAGCCCCTACCTCATTTTTTTCGGCAAAATGTTTTATTTTGCCTGTCTCTATATGGTAATCGAGATTATTCGCCTTTTGTTTATGTAAAATAGTCATAATTTCAAGGATCAGATGATTGTGGTTGTATCTCGTTACAATGGCCATTGTGCATCAGGTGCTGCACCACCGACCCGCACTGGCTGCCTGGCCACACTACTGCTCAGGGCCGCAACAATACAGATTAGTTGTACTAAAGTATATCGCGTTTTCACTGTTTCTGACGCTTACAGCCACTACTTTCCTTTTTTCGCCAAAATGTTTTATTTTGCTGTTTCTTAATGGTAATCCAGTTATATTAGCCGTTTTGTTTAAGTCAAATAGTCATAATTTCAAGGAGCAGATGAATTGTGGTTGTATATACTTACCATGGGGCCAGGGAGCATCAAATGCTGCACCACCAACCAGCACTGGCTGCCCTGGCCACACTGCTGCTCAGGCCGCAACACTACAGATTAGTTGTACTAGCGTATATCGCGTTTTCACTGTTTGTGACGCTTACAACCACTACTTTCCTATTTCGACAAAATGTTTTATTTTGCTGTTTCTTAATGGTAATCCAGTTTATTCGCCGTTTGTTTAAGTCAAATAGTCACAATTTCAAGAATCAGACGATTGTGGTTGTATCTCGTTACCATGGCCAGTGAGCATCAGGTGCCCGCACCACCGACCCGCCCTGGCTGCCCTGGCCACACTGCTGCTCAGGCCGCAACACTACAGATTAGTTCAACTAGCGTATATCGCGTTGTCACTGTTTTTGACGCTTACAGCCAGTACTTTCCTTTTCCGCCAAAATGTTTTATTTTGCTGTTTCTTAATGGTAATCCAGTTTATTCGCCGTTTGTTTAAGTCAAATAGTCATAATTTCAAGGAGCAGATGATTGTGGATGTATCTCGTTACCATGGCCAGTGAGCATCAGGTGCCGCACCACCGACCCGCACTGGCTGCCCCTGGCCACACTGCTGCTCAGGCTGCAACACTACAGATTAGTTGTACTAGCATATATCGCGTTTTCACTGTTTTTGACGCTTACAGCCACTACTTTCCTATTTCGACAAAATGTTTTATTTTGCTGTTTCTTAATGGTAATCCAGTTTATTCGCCGTTTGTTTAAGTCAAATAGTCATAATTTCAAGGATCAGATGATTATTGTTGTATCTCCATACCATGGCCTGTGAGCATCTGGTGCCGCACCACCGACCCGCACTGGCTGCCCTGGCCACACTGCTGCTAAGGGACTGCAACACTACAGATTAGTTGTACTAGCGTATATCGCGTTTTCACTGATTTTGACGGCTTACAGCCACTACTTTCCTTTTTTGCCAAAATGTTTTATTTTGCTGTTTCTTAATGTTAATCCAGTTTATTCGCCGTTTGTTTAAGTCAAATAGTCATAATTTCAAGGAGCAGATGATTGTGGTTGTATATAGCTACCATGGGCCCAGTGAGCACAGGTGCCGCACCACCGACCCGCACTGGCTGCCCTGGCCACACTGCTGAGCAGGCCGCAACACTACAGATCAGTTGTACTAGCGTATATCGCGTTTTCACTGTTTTTGACGCTTACAGCCACTACTTTCCTTTTTCGCCAAACCGTTTTTATTTTGCTGTTTCTTGATGGTTATCCAGTTTATTCGCCGTTTGTTTAAGTCAAATAGTCATAATTTCAAGGAGCAGATGATTGTGGTTGTATATAGTTACCAATGGGCCAGGGAGCATCAGGTACTGCACCACCAACCCGCACTGGCTGCCCCTGGTCAAAACTGCTGCACAGGCCACAACACTACAGATTAGTTGTACTAGCCGTATAACGCGTTTTCATTGTTTTTGACACTTACAGCGCCCTACCTTCATTTTTTCGGCAAAATGTTTTATTTTGCTGTTTCTATATGGTAATCGAGATTATTCGCCTTTTGTTTATTTAAAATAGTCATAATTTCAAGGATCAGATGATTGTGGTTGTATCTCGATACCATGCCCAGTGAGCATCAGGTGCCGCACCACCGACCCACACTGGCTGCCCTGGCCCACACTGCTGCTGAGGCCGCAACACTACAGATTAATTGTACTAGCGTATATCGCGTTTTCACTTTTTTTTGACGCTTACAGCCACTACTTTCCTTTTTCGCCAAAATGTTTTATTTTGCTTTTTCTTAATGGTAATCCACTTTATTCGCCGTTTGTTTAAGTCAAATAGTCATAATTTCAAGGATCAGATGATTGTGGTTGTATCTCGGTTACCATGGCCAGTGAGCATCTGGTGCCGCACCACCGACCCGCACTGGCTGCCCTGGGCCACACCTGCTGCTCAGGCTGCAACACTACAGATTAGTTGTACTAGCATATATCGCGTTTTCACTGTTTTTGACGCTTACAGCCAGTACTTTCCTTTTTCGCCAAAATGTTGTATTTTGCTGTTTCTTAATGGTAATCCACATTATTCGCCCTTTGTTTATGTAAAATAGTCATCATTTCAAGGATCAGATGATTGCGGTTGTATCTCGTTACCATGGCCAGTGAGCATCAGGTGCCGCACCACTGACCCACACTGGCTGCCTTGGCCACACTGCTGCTCAGGCCGCAACACTACAGATTACATGAACTAGCATATATCGCGTTTTCACTGTTTTTGACGCTTACAGCCAGTACTTTCCTTTTTCGCCAAAATGTTTTATTTTGCTGTTTCTTAATGGTAATCCAGTTTATTCGCCGTTTTGTTTAAGTCAAATAGTCATAATTTCAAGGATCAGATGATTGTGGTTGTATCTCGTTACCATGGGCCAGTGAGCATCAGGTGCCGCACCACCGACCCGCACTGGCTGCCCTGGCCACACTGCTGCTCAGGCCGCAGCACTACGAGATTAGTTGTACTGGCGTATATCGCGTTTTCACTGTTTTTGACACTTACAGCCCCTACCCTCATTTTTCGGCATAATGTTTTATTTCACTGTTTCTATATGGTAATCGAGATTATTCGTCTTTTGTTTATGTAAAATAGTCATAATTTCAAGGATCAGATGATTGCGGTTGTATCTCGTTACCCAAGGCCAGTGAGCATCAGGTGCCGCACCACCGACCCGCACTGGCTACCCTTGCCACACTGCTGCTCAGTCCGCAACACTACAGATTACATGTACTAGAGTATATAGCGTTTTCAATGTTTTTTGACAATTACAGCCAGTACTTTCCTTTTCGCCAAAATGTTTTATTTTGCTGTTTCTTAATGGTAATCCACATTATTCGCCGTTTGTTTAAGTCAAATAGTCATAATTTCAAGGATCAGATGATTGTGGTTGTATCTCGTTACCATGGCCAGTGAGCATCTGGTGCCGCACCACCGACCCGCACTGGCTGCCCTGGCTACAGTGCTGCTCAGGCCGCAACACTACAGATTAGTTGTACTAGCGTGATATCGGGTTTTCACTGATTTTGACGCTTACAGCCACTACTTTCCTTTTTCGCCAAAATGTTTAATTTTGCTGTTTCTTAATGTTAATCCAGTTTATTCGCCGTTTGTTTAAGTCAAATAGTCATAATTTCAAGGAGCAGATGAATGTGGTTGTATATAATTACCATGGGCCAGTGAGCACATAAGCCGCACCACCGACCCGCACTGGCTGCCGTGGCCACACTGCTGAGCAGGGCCGCAACACTACAGATTAGTTGTACAAGCATATAACGCGTTTTCATTGTTCTTGACACTTACAGCGCCTACCTTCATTTTTTCGGCAAAATGTTTTATTTTGCTGTTTCTATATGGTAATCGAGATTATTCGCCTTTTGTTTATTTAAATAGTCATAATTTCAAGGATCAGATGATTGTGGTTGTATCTCGATACCATGCCCAGTGAGCATCAGGTGCCGCACCACCGACCCGCACTGGCCGCCCTGGCCACACTGCTGCTGAGGCCGCAACACTACAGATTAGTTGTACTAGCGTATATCGCGTTTTCACTGTTTTTGACGCTTACAGCCACTACTTTCCTTTTTCGCCAAACCGTTTTATTTTGCTGTTTCTTAATGGTAATCCAGTTTATTCGCCGTTTTGTTTAAGTCAAATTGTCATAATTTCAAGGAGCAGATGATTGTGGTTGTATATAGTTACCATGGGCCAGGGAGCGTCAGGTAACTGCACCACCAACCCGCACTGGCTGCCCTGGTCACACTGCTGCACAGGCCGCAACACTACAGATTAGTTGTACAAGCGTATAACGCGTTTTCATTGTTTTTGACACTTACAGCGCCTACCTTCATTTTTTTCGGCAAAATGTTTTATTTTGCTGTTTCTATATGGTAATCGAGATTATTCGCCTTTTGTTTATTTAAAATAGTCATAATTTCAAGGATCAGATGATTGTGGTTGTATCTCCGATACCATGCCCAGTGAGCATCAGGTGCCGCACCACCGACCCGCACTGGCCGCCCTGGCCACACTGCTGCTGAGGCCGCAACACTACAGATTAGTTGTACTAGCGTATATCGCGTTTTCACTGTTTTTGACGCTTACAGCCACTACTTTCCTTTTTCGCCAAACCGTTTTTATTTTGCTGTTTCTTTAATGGTAATCCAGTTTATTCGCCGTTTGTTTAAGTCAAATAGTCATAATTTCAAGGAGCAGATGATTGTGGTTGTATATAGTTACAATGGGCCAGGGAGCATCAGGTACTGCACCACCAATCCGCACTGGCTGCCCTGGTCACACTGCTTGCACAGGCCGCAACACTACAGATTAGTTGTACTAGCGTATAACGCGTTTTCATTGTTTTTGACACTTACAGCGCCTACCTTCATTTTTACGGCAAAATGTTTTATTTTGCTGTTTCTTAATGGTAATCGAGATTATTCGCCTTTTGTTTATTTAAAATAGTCATAATTTCAAGGATCAGATGATTGTGGTTGTATCTCGATACCATGCCCAGTGAGCATCAGGTGCCGCACCACCGACCCGCACTGGCCGCCCTGGCCACACTGCTGCTGAGGCCGCAACACTACAGATTAGTTGTACTAGCGTATATCGCGTTTTCACTGTTTTTGACGCTTACAGCCAATACTTTCCTTTTTCGCCAAAATGTTTTATTTTGCTGTTTCTTAATGGTAATCCAGTTTATTCGCCGTTTGTTTAAGTCAAATAGTCATAACTTCAAGGAGCAGATGATTGTGGATGTATCTCGTTACCATGGCCAGTGAGCATCAGGTGCCGCACCACACGGACCCGCCCTGGCTGCCCTGGCCACACTGCTGCTCAGGTCGCAACACTACAGATTAGTTGTACTAGCGTATATCGCGTTTTCACTGTTTTTGACGCTTACAGCCACTACTTTCCTTTTTCGCCAAAATGTTTTATTTTGCTGTTCTTAATGGTAATCCACTTTATTCGCCGTTTGTTTAAGTCAAATAGTCATATTTTCAAGGATCAGACGATTGTGGTTGTATCTCGTTACCATGGGCCAGGGAGCATCAGGTGCTGCACCACCAAACCGCACTGGCTTCCCTGGCCACACTGCTGCACAGGCCGCAACACTACAGATTAGTTCAACTAGCGTGTATCGCGTTTTCTCTGTTTTTGACGCTTACAGCGCGTACCTTCATTGTTTCGGCAAAATGTTTTATTTTGCTGTTTCTAGTATGGTAATCGAGATTATTCGCCTTTTGTTTATGTAAAATAGTCATAATTTCAAGGATCAGATGATTGTGGTTGTATCTCTTTTACCATGGCCAGTGAGCATCTGGTGCCGCACCACCGACCCGCACTGGCTGCCCTGGCCACACTGCTGCTCAGGCTGCAACACTACAGATTAGTTATACTAGCATATATCGCGTTTTCACTGTTTTTGACGCTTACAGCCAGTTCTTACCTTTTTCGCCAAAATGTTTTATTTTGCTGTTTCTTAATGGTAATCCACATTATTCGCCCTTTGTTTATGTAAATAGTCATCATATTCAAGGATCAGATGATTGCGGTTGTAAATCGTTACCATGGCCAGTGAGCATCAGGTGCCGCACCACTGACCCGCACTGGCTGCCCTGGTCACACTGCTGCTCAGCCCGCAACACTACAGATTACATGTACAAGCATGTATCGCGTTTTCACTGTTTTTGACGCTTACAGCCAGTACTTTCCTTTTTCGCCAAAATGTTTTATTTTGCTGTTTCTTAATGGTAATCCAGTTTATTCGCCGTTTGATTAAGTCAAATAGTCATAATTTCAAGGATCAGTTGATTGTGGTTGTATCTCGTTACCATGGCCAGTGAGCATCAGGTGCCGCACCACCGACCCAGCACTGGCTGCCCTGGCCACACTGCTGCTCAGGCCGCAACACTACAGATTAGTTGTACTAGCGTATATCGCGTTTTCACTGTTTTTGACACTTACAGCCCCTACCCTCATTTTTTCGGCAAAATGTTTTATTTTGCTGTTTCTATATGGTAATCGAGATTATTCGCCTTTTGTTTATGTAAAATAGTCATCATTTCAAGGATCAGAATGATTGCGG
>JAOYRU010000271.1:0-69188 GCA_026315105.1 Locusta migratoria
TTTCTGTTGCCTCCAGGTATAATTAGTATTAAATTCGGTATTTCACTTTTCGTTTTCGACTATTTGAATTTTGACTGCTCAGTGATACAATGGCGAAAGTGTATAGTTTCCATGTCTGTTTATCCTTCTGTTTTTCAAGTGATTTCCTGAAATTATTCTAGGCAAATGGGAACATGGTTCCTTTTCAAAAGCATAGCCAATTTCCTTCCACATTCTTAACGAAACAATCCCAGCTTGGGCTCCATTTCAAATAACCACGACGTCGACAGGATATTAAATCCTAATCCTCTTTTTATGGTTTCGTAAATTTTACGTGATACTCAACAAAGTCGATGAACAGGCGTATTGGACGCCAAGTTAATATGAACAGGGTCTACTCTAAAAGCGTTACTTAGAGGTTTTAATGGGCTTTAAGATGAAATTACAGTAGGCTTTGACCACTGAGTTGTATTCGACTGCAAGTTAGTAAATATGGGGATGTAGTGGAGCCAAACGCTCGAGTTTGCGTCTACCAGCTGGCCTTTCAACACTTTTAAAAATGACAACTCTCTTATGATTTTATCCTTACTGGTACCCTGCCTACATCTAAATAAACAGAACATTAATAAATAAATGCCTTCTTCACTTAATTAAAAAAAGTAAATAGTTCTTTCTTTGATGCCTTCATTGGCATCGACGTCATAAGCCTTCTTAATTTTCATGCTGGTTTTGGTTTTTCTTAAAGTTCGTGTAATAATTTAAGATGAAATACTTTATTGCAGAAAGGTTGAAATTAACACAATATAATTTTTCTTTTCTTCGAAGTAATGTAAATCTTCAAGAAAAATAATAGAGAAAATAAGACACTTCCATTTAATATAAACAAAGCTTTGTCTCTGATGACAACATAATTTAGTATCGTGTCCAGTTTCCATTCTCCTATACAACTGCACTTAGCCGCCGGGGAACAGAGGTAACTAGTTTTCTTACAAACCCACTATTCTGCGACAGCTCTTCCCATGCACCCTGAACTGCTTCAGATAGCGCTGCCTTCGTTGCTGGCGTAGGTCTTCGGCTGCTAATAATCTTCTCCATCTCTGCCCACACGTGCTGTATGGGATTGAGGTCAGCATCTTTGGGAGGCCAGTCCTACACATCAACGTCTCCGTTCACTCGAAACCACTGTTTCACACAATTTGCGGTGTAGTCCGGGGAACGGTCATGTTGGAATATTATTCTGCTTCCGGAAACGTCTCACGAACAAAAGGAAGCATTATGTTATCTAGTATTTCACAGTAGTAACTACTGGTAGGCGGACGGTCCAGTTCCCACAGATTGCCGCAACCATTTGCCGTCATCCATCCCCAAACTGTGACAGCAGATCGGCCACACCTTTGCCTCTGATGGACATATTTTCTGTCGAATCTCGGTCCAGTTGGACGAAACACATAGACAGAACCCTTTGATGCTGTGGAAAATACCTTCTCTGCTCCCAGAATGAAATTGGTTTGCTTACGTATACCAGATGCCAGTACGAAGTTTAATCTGGCAGTCTTATGTTGTTCTGTCAACATTTCCTTTATCGCCGATTTTTGTCCATATCTTCCTTCCTCGTTGAGACTACGGTGGATGGTCTACCTACTTACAGATAGTTGTAGAACGTTCCTAATGTCGGTGCTGGTGCGGAATGGGTCTTCATCACTGCAGCGGAGTATATCATTGTCTTGCTCCTTTGTCATAGTGCGTGGACGTCCGGGGCGACGATGACCGTTAACATGGCCTTCATCTGCCATCCTCTTCACCCACAGGTGTATCGTGGATTTTCTGTATCCTAGAGCACGGGAAATGGCGCTGATACTGTATCCCTCTTCATAAAGTGCCAGAATACGACATTTATCAAAGCTCTTGAGTTGTGTCATTTCGCAAGTAAGCACCTATCGACAAGGCAAGAGGAAGCAAGTGCCATACGATGTGGAAACACTTTCTTTGCCTCAGAAGTCAAATTCATTCCCAACTACTTGCTCTGAAAAAGCTTTCATAAACAAGTTCCTAGTATTATTACGAATATCGTGAAAATGAATTTTGTCTCTAAATTTCATACGTAGTAATACTGACAGTGTTTCTGAGATTAAAAGTAAAATTTAGATTGTCCCCCCCTATTGTATCTTCTTAAGAAAGTGTGTTACCTCACGTATGACATTATACCAGTCAGTAAGGCGAGTGTATTCGAATGGAAGCTTTGCGTAGTGAGTAAGACGGTAAGTTGGTAAATGGTCATAAATCGACTCAAATCCCGTCATACCTATTACTTTTAAGAGTCAACGTAAATGTAGCGTTCCAAGTATTCATAACACATTATATATTTTTGCATACGCCTTCCGATACTCGGTCGAGGAAGGCAAGGAAAAAAATACACCTCAGTTTGAGCATTAGCTCTGCCTTCGGTTGATAATCGTTTTGCATTTTTATCTGTACCGCACTTTATGGTCTTTATTTCAGCTGATGATTTCCATAGCTACAGAAACACAACTTATGATACTTCTTACGGCAAAATACTTATGCTATCAGACGAAAAGATTAGTCTGGCCCAGACCTCATCCTACCCTGACAACGAGCTTTTCTTTTTAAGGAAATCTGAGAAAAACGATATGTCTGGCCCGGTAGTCTCGGGGTTCAGTTCCGTCGCGACAGCGGCCGAGTGAGGAAGTGCGGCCTACCTCGCTGGGCGGCGGCCTACGGCGCGTGCTGTTGACGGAGTTATTTACTTCCTGTAAGTACTGATACGGAAACATCATGGACTCCTCGATGAGACATTGTAACCTGAAGTTTGGATTTTCGTTCGGCTATGGACGTCCCAAAGTCTCCAGCGTTGTCGACTGGTTGTATGACGACATAGGTTTGAAGGACGAAGATGTAATAGGAATGCCGGCCGCGGTGGCCGAGGTGACTGAGGCGCTACAGTCACGGTCAGCACGGTCACTACGGTCGGGGGTTCGAATCCCCCCTCGGGCATGGATATTTGTGCCGTCCTAGTTCTTAAGTAGTTCATAAGTAGTTTGTAAGTTTAGGGACTGATGACCCCGTAGTTAAGTCCCATAAGCTTAACAAACATTGATTGTAATAGGAATGCAGTATGATTTCCTAGAAAACATATTGTACGTGAAAATAGTTGACGAAGACATTTGTCTACGGATTATGGCTAAAACGAAAGGTTCTATCAACTTCGTTCACGATAATGGAGAAATTAGTAAGGTGTCTGTTAGCTTTGCTGGTTTAGGTCTCCGTACTGTGCGGATTTTCAATGTTCCCTTTGAAATGCCTCTCGAGAAATTCGAACAGGCACTTACGCCTTATGGAAACGTACTCGAGATTCAACGTGAGAAATGGTCTGGACTAAAACACTTTAACGTCGATAATGGCGTAAAAAGTGTTACCATCGACTTGCGGAAGCACATACCGTCACAAATCATGATTCAAGGGTTCCGTGCTCTCGTAATTTACGAAGGCCAACCCCGTACTTGCGCTAAGTGTAACTCACCGGAACACCTACGTGCAGAATGTCCCAACATACGGAACGTGCGTAGAACCACCCACCCTGTACAACTACCGAATAACCCTGCAGAATCGGGGGGTGAGACGTACGCAACCGTGCTCGCCAATACCTTGCCACGTAGAAACGAGCGGTTACAGCCTCTTCCTGGAGTACAACCTGCTGTGCCTGATCCCGTTATAAATGCGATTAAGAACCCAGAGCCCCCAGTCAGCAGCATTACTGATGCGGGTAGGCAAGAGGAAACGGACGCCGTAACGGCTATGTCCACAACGGCGGCCGAAGAGACGCGGCCCTGTCAACAACAGCAGACAGCGGCCAGCGCGGAACCTGGTGGTACGCAGCACCGCCAACAGGTGGCGCCGCCTGTAGCGACACAGGCCTCCGCTGAAGTACGGGAACCGGACAACGAAATGGATACTTCAGAACCAAAGTTCAATGTTGAAAAATCCTCACAGTCAGCCAACCATTGCCACACTAGCAAGGAACCGGCAGATGCGCAACGAATGGAGATCAACTCCTCACAACAGAGGAATACTAGAGCTAAGAAGTTGCGAACGCAAACGGAAGAAGAACTTCAAGACTTAGATCGAAAACGACAAAGAACCAAGAGGATCCTTAAAAATGGACACGCAGACCCCACGAACACCACGGAGGAAGATAAGGGAAAGCAACGAGCGCAGGCTCCCGCGCCCTCCCGACCTGAAACGACACAGGAAGAACCGACAGATGATACACGACACCACCCACCGGATAAACCAACTGCATGGGCTGAAGAAATGGAGGATTAAATCCACACAGACCCATGCAAGATTATAAAGTCGCAACCTTAAACATCAATAGGTTAGAATCCGCACGAAAAGTACAAGCTTTAAAAGATTACATTTATGCTGCGGATATCGACATACTCATGCTCCAGGAAGTTTGTACTACAGATATAGGCAATATATATGGCTACGACGTGAATTTAAATATTTGACAAGAAAGTGGAACCGCTATATTGGTACGACATGGCATACATTACGAAATGACAGCACTGCTTGAAAACGGCCGGGGCATCTCGTTTCTAGTACAAGATAGCCTTCTAATTAACATCTACGCCCCGTCAGGCACTGGAAATAGACGTAGTTGCAGCCAGTTTTATCGGGACGACTTGGCCCGTCTCGTTCCGAGAGCGAATTCGAACATAATTTTAGGAGGAGACTTTAACTGCGTCCTCCGCCGAGAGGACCAAATTCCTAACTTTAACTATTGTGACGAGCTTCACGTTTTAACGGAGAGCCTCCATATGGTAGATAGCTGGATAAACCTGAGACCGAACTCCCAAGGATTCACCTTTGTCACAAACTCGTCCGCTAGCAGATTAGATCGTATCTACTGCACAACAGACCTTCCCAGATCCGTGAGAAACTGCGAAATATGGCCGGTTAGTTTTTCAGACCACTGTGCGTATCACGTATGGGTGAGACTCACACAGCAAAAAACCTTTCTTGGACGCGGAGTCTGGCAGTTAAATCTTTCACTTCTCCAAGACTACTGTTTAAGACAGGATGTAATTGAAACATGGAACAGATGCGTTCGACTTCAAGCCCGATACCGAGAACGCTTGGCTTGGTGGATAAACTGTGCCAAACCACAGATCCGGAAAACCATCATACAGTACGCCAGACAGAAAAACTATTGGAGGAAGAGAACAATGGAAGTATTTTTCACCTGTCTAAGGGAGCTCTACGCCAATTCGGTTAATCCAGCAGACAATTTTGCTCGAATTAAACGTACCAAAGCCAAACTTATATCCTTGACTAGCCCATCTGGGCAGGGCAAGATAGTACGCGCACGCAACGTAAATGACCTCTACAATGAAGAAGCGTCAATTTACCACATCATTCGTGAATCCAAAAGGGCGAAGCAGAAAATAATAACCCACATAAAAGACGAGCAGGGCAATGTCTACTGTGACCAACGGGCGATAAAACTGTGCATTCTGAATTACTATCAACAACTCTACTCCGAATCGCTGTACCAAGACACCGGAGAAGAGGATCTGTTATCCGAGGTTACAACTCAACTAACCCAAGAAGATAACGTATCTATTTTAGAAGAATTCACTAACGAAGAGATGAAAGCACTTTTAAAGCACGCGCCACGTAACAAAGCCGCTGGAACAGATGGCTTGCCTATTGAATTTTACGTGAGCTTCTGGGACGTCATCGGTACTGAGCTTACTAAAATGTACAACGAACTCCTGTCTATTAGCGAATTACCACCAACTTTCACGGAAGGCATGGTGGTTCTTGTGCCAAAAACTCGAAATGCGACGATGAAAACACAGTACCGTCCTCTAACTCTGTTGAATTCGGATTTTAAAATATTTACACGCCTGATCAACGATAGAATGAAGCCCACTTTAAAAAAAGTTTTAGGATCATATCATGCACACCCGGCCACCGGAAGAACAATGGCACACGTTTTGGCGGAATACACTTAACATGGATTACTAAAAGTCAGCTCTCAGTCGTCTTTTTGAATTTCGAAAAAGCTTACGACAGAATCAGCCACACGTACTTACTACACACGATGCGCAACCTGGGGTACAACGAACAGGTCGTTAGTATTATACGGAAGTCCATTGGACACACACAGTCCAAATTCAAAATAAACGGTCAGTTAACCGAAGCTGTGAAGATTAAGCGAGGGGTGCGGCAAGGATGCCCTCTCTCCTCAACACTGTACGCACTCGCCATCGAACCGCTCCTTAAGGGGTTCCACGCCAAACTACAAGGTCTCCGGACTTTAAATAGCAGAACAGTGTGTCATGCGTACGTGGATGATGTGAGCGTGGTCGTCAACAACCCACAAGAACTCGATATAGCACGGCAGCTTGTAGAAAAGTATACTAGTGCTAGTGGTGCAAAACTCAACATGGAAAAGTCTAGAATATTGATGTTAGGCCCTCAGACAAACACGGAACAACCAAGGTGGCTGCAGGAAATCAAGGAGAGGACACAACTAGGGCTGAAAATCACAGCCAATCCACTGCATATGAGCAACCTCAATTGGACGCAGAAGTTGAATAGTTTGCGATTCACGATTAAGGAACACAATGTCCGATCGTTGGATCGTTTCCAGAGAGCGGATTTTGTCAACACCTACGTATTTAGTAAAGTATACCATACAGCTGCAGTGTTACCAATACCCCCTAAAATAGCGGACCGAATTTTAGCGATTGCTTGTTGGTTTATTTGGAGGGGGAACATTTTTAAACCTCCCTTTGCGACCGCAACGTTACCACGCCTACAAGGAGGGCTCGGTGTGAAAAACATTCACGCCCAGTGCACGGCCATCTTCATACATGCAACAATGAAGATGTTGCAAAGCAACGTGAACACGATCACGAACCGACTTTTCGCATGTCTAGATCCTGGTGACAAAAGGCCTCCGGTGTATGTAGGTGGAATAAATAGCAGTCTGGCCTATGTTCGCAATTATTATTTAGAATTAAGTTACGTCGACGCAGACTGTAAGGGACTAACAACAAAAAACCTGTATACTGAAATTACAAAAATGCAGCCACCGCATCCAATCCAGTCGAAACACCAGGGCTTCAGTGGAAGAACATATGGAAAAATGTTCAGAATCCCGTGCTTCCGTCTCACGTTCGAGCTGTCTGGTACGAGGTTGTCAACAACGCCATCGCTACAGGAGAAAAACTATATAACATCAAACTCCGTCCGACTCCATATTGCAATGCATGTCTTCTCGTTGACTCCCTCGCGCATAAGTTCACTTGCAGGGATCAAACGGAGATATGGACCTGGACAAGGAAAAAGTTGTCTCTCATAACACGAACTAGTACGATGAATATCACGACTACGCACATTTTGCACCCAGACTGGAAATTCTTTCCTAACGCCAAAAATAACAGTTACGCCTGGCTCATTGGATATTATGTGCACTACAGCATCAACTATAAAAAGAAATCCTTACCTGACTTTTTACAGTTGTTATCAACGGAACATCACAAGTTACTAAGTCGACCTAGATACAAAGATTTGTTTCAAAGATTCCTCATTGTACTGTTATCGGCTTGAAGTGACACTACGTTCAACTACGACATGCGACGAAATGCGAAAAACATTATTATTATTGTTTTTTTTAACTCATTATTTTCTTACTTATTATGTTTCTGTTCTACTTCAGTTTGGCACTTATAACTGGAATCAAATAAAGCAGTGACGATAAGGAAAGTGTCACAAGTTTTACAAAAACAAGAAGGAAGATAAAAAGACATGCTTTCCGTTTACCTAAATTTAAAATCATAACGCCCATGAGGGCGTTTTCTCGAAAACAATCAAAGGAGAAATATTATTCAACGAAAGCCTCACAGAAGAAGGCGTTTCAAACGTACTATAGAAGAAAACTTTGATTTACATAAAGGCAATGAAGCCTACGCCAAAGAAGGCGACTTATGGTGAGCGTAAGGCCGGGCTGAAGGGGTGGAAAGGAGGCCCGCAAAAAAAAAAAAAAAAAAAAAAAAAAAAAAGGGTAAAGCGTTTGACTAGAAACCGAAGGGTCCCGAGTTCGATACCCGGTCGGGCCTCGGATTTCTTTTAAGTCTGCGTTTTATTCCGGCCTTCACCTCTTAACGATGTGAGGAGTCGCCAGAAACGACACGTGGTTCGGATTTCACGATAAGCTGTAGGTCCCATTTCCCTGGTTTGATAAATGGGGTAGGCTAGGGACACGCAAGTCGCCGAAGTGGCCTGCAGTCGAAAGACTTGCACCAGGCCAATGAGCCACACGAAATTTTAGCACGTTTTAAGAGGAAATGAAATCCCTTCGCGAAATTTCTTAACAGCGTGAACTAGTCGTTTGTGAATCAATTACCGGGTTTATTTCTCTGGTTAGAAAGTAAGGACGAGAGAAAGGTCTCGTACTGGAAGGTCAGGCAATTTTATTTCAGTGAGTACAAAAATCAAGTAAAACAAGCAATGAAGTTGCAGTTTAGGTCAAGCATATACAGAAATGTAAGCCGCAGTACAAATAAATTCTCGAATCCTTATGCATTGCATACACGCGCAATAAGTGTTGTAGTGTTGTTATGCAGCCAAATAATCCAATGCCTTACTTCCCAGTAAGAAAGAGCAGAGGTTAACGGTCTTCACTACATCATACTGCTTCAGCGGACGGGACTAACAAGGAGAGGGTCTGACATGTGTATATTTTTAACTGGCTACTTCACCGCTGGTAACACCAAGTGAAGAACGTCAAGTTGCACCGTAGTTAACAATCCGTATTAAACCGAATTATTTCGCTATCGTTGCCAGTAACAGGTAGAATACATGCCAATCAGTAACTCTGTCGCTCGAAAGCTTTTCTTAGATTACAAAACTTTATTTTATTTTATAAACCACTTGTCCTTTAAGGTCACGTGTCTCGTATTGAATTTAACTTGAGACGTTAAAAATTTTGGTGCTGGACTAGGATACTAATACGGATCTCCTCTTTTTCTCACTTGACCCTCTCGGAATCATATAGTTGCTTTCTCCAAGACTGCCGACTCCTCTAGGTCTTCACGAAAGGCACGTATATGGATTCGAAGCCAGGTCCAGCACAAAATATTCATAATTTCATTTGACGCACTAGATAGAGCTCACTGGACTACTAATAAAAAATTATTTTGAATGTCTCTTCGTGCCTTATCTACGCAAGCTAAGGTTTTGCGGTGGTCTTGGAGTAAAGCGCTTGAATGGTAACTGAAGGGTCACGGGTTCGAACCCTAGTCAGATCACCGATTTTTTCAATCTGTGTTTTAACCCAGCATTCACGTCTCAACAACGTGTGACATAAACTACACGTGATTTGGATTCCACGTTAAACTGTAGGTCGCCTTTCTCGGTTGGATAATTGGGGCAGGTTAGGGACATGCAAGTCTCTGAAGTGGCGCACAGTTGGATGACATACACCAGGACTCTGAGCCACACGAAATTATTATTATTATTATTATTATAACAACGATATGTGCTGTTGTTACTAGTCAGACACGCACGCATCGTCATTCCTGTTGAGTTAACATTTGAGATTTAACGTCCATTCGTGCTTAGAAAGGACACCGGTAGGTTCGGGGTTAGATTCCCGATGACGCATAACGTAATTATATCCTGATTACAGATTCAAACGTCCCGCTGCTGGTGAAATAATTAGACTACTAACATCTGACTTCACTTAGTTATCTTCCATTTAGATACCGGGTATGTAACTCAAAATCAAATGTTTGTAAATCTACGGGACCAAACTACGGTGGTCATCAGTCCCTAAGCTTAGAACTACTTAATCTAATCTAAGGACAATACACACACCCCTGACCGAAGAAGGACTCGAGCCTCTGACAGGAGCAGCCTCCTATGTAAGTCGCACACAGAACTGTGTCTGGGCACTTGTGATTAGGGACATAACGGTGATTATTAAGTTCCTGGTTCAGTAAGAAATAAATAAATAAAAATACTTTAGAATTGGCTGTTTGTATGATTTGATTTGCGCGTTTTGTTATTTGTGAGGAAATCTCCAATATTTCACACATCTTTATGTTTCGTCAGCTGTGCCAATCTTAGGCATAATCAAGTATCTATAAGACATGAATGCATTGCTTAGTTAGCTACGGCTACAGGTGGTTGGTTTGATTCCAGAACAAGGTAGTTTGTCATATCAATTCAAGTTCCAAGATGTGTACAATATTTGTTCAGGTATGAATACGGAGAAAATGTTGGTGATACGTAGTTAATATTGAAGTTTCCATAGTGCGTTTGCTGCTGTTAATTGAGTTTTTATTATCTGGTTAGTTCTACAATCGGTTAATAAAAATCCGCTCGCCAGTGGAACGACGTTCCGCAATTGTGAGAAAACTGTTTAGAGAAAAAAAGTACTTCAAATTTCTACAGGACTTTAGGATTTCCGATACTATAGTAAAATCTGTTGTTTGTAACAATATTAAATTTTGTTTAAGGATTAATTAATGTTTTATGTGACGGAGTTTGTTATATCAGACTGTAATAAGTGTGATAATACTTAAGATATGTCATTGTAATAAATTGGATTTAATAAACGTTAAGAACTTAATAACGTGTTTCCTTATATTTGCAAAATCGTGGTGTTAATTTGCAACTGGGGTGATTGTCATAAAGAGCAGTTGTCTGCAGTGGATCCATTATGAATAGTCGAACGACTATACCGCGGAGCGAGCAGAGCACCCGCAAGACACGTACGTTAGTTGTGTTGCATGCACATCAGGCGAAACGCAATTCAGGTCGTTCGGATATTTTTGCGCATGGTAGTACCTTTGAAATTGTATCAGAGTACGATACGTAGTTCACGAGATATGGGCACATAAACAGAAACGATCATGGAAATTCGCTCCATGATTATTACTTCTATATCATTAACTGTATTCGTAACAGATCTGTGGCACGTATACAAATGAATATATACCTGAAAAATTATACAATTGTACAACATACGACTCAATAAATATGATATCGTGCGAATTTTATATGCCATTTATATTTTGATGGCTATCTTTCTTTGTTTGGGTATTGCACTTTTATGGAAAATGAAAAAAGAACACCATAAATTCGTCAACCCTGCAAGGGTGAAATTTTATTGACACATTCTTGAGGATGTATACAACACACGATTACGCAGTCGAAACGATACGCACGTCAGAGCGTGCTAGTATCGTGTATACCCTCCTTTTGCAGCAATGCAGGGAGCAGCTTTCTCATGAATATCGTAGACGTGCTGAACGAAGTCTTACGGTATGGCCTGTCATGCCGTTTCCATCTGATGCCTCAGCTGGACCAGATCTCGTGCCGGTCGAGTAGACCGCGCGAAGATCACATCCCATCCGCTCCCTGACATGCTCAATGGGCGACAGATCTGGGGATAATGATGGGCAGGGTAGTTGACGTACACCTATAAGAGCACGTTGGGTTGTACGGGATACGTTTGGACGTGCATTGTCCTGTTGGAATAGCACATCGCCTCATTGGTGCTTGAACAGTGGCAAGATGGCTTAAATAATGGTTTCAATGTACCGTGCACTGTTCAATTTTCCCATAAAGAACACCACAGGAGAACGGCCAGTGCAGGATGATGCCATGTGTCTTGTTGATGTCACACCATGATGCCAGGTGTCGGCCCCATTTGCCTTTGCCTCGTACACTCCAGATTTTCGCACTCCCCTGTACGACACCACACACGCTTACGAACATCAGTGGCACCGAGGCAGCGACGACTCTCATCACTGAAGACGTCCATTCGTCCCTTCATAAACGCCTAGCATTGGAGGCGGGATGAACGATGTTGGGGCGTGAGGAAGGCGATATTCTACACTCGCCATTCTCCTCTGGTGATCGTCTAGAGAACACTGGACAGTGCATGGCACACTGAAAACATCATTTAACCTGTCTTGCTACCCACTCAGCACTGTCTTGCAGCAACAAGGTGATATGCTTTCTCAACAGGACAATGTAGATCCACATGTATCCCGTACCACCCTATGTGCTCATCAAGGTGTTCGTGAACTACCCTGGCCAACTCGATCCCCAGGTCTCTCCCCCATTGAGCACGTTTGGGACTGGCTGAAACGTCATGTTGGCCGGTCTGAATGAGCAGTATGAAATCAGGCTCAGCTCAGGCACTAGGTGGAAACTGCATGGCAGGCCATTCCACGTAACCACATTTGGAACCTGTACGATGGTTTCCAGGAAAGAATTACAGCGTGTGTTGCTGCAAAAGAAGGGTACACGCGGTACTAACACCAACACTGCAGACGCTCTGGTGTCTGCACTCACGTGCGTATGGGTCTGCTCGTGTGATCGTGTGTTGTATACAACCTCAAGACTGTGTCAGAAAAATTTCCCTCTGCTGGGTCGACGATTTCATGCTGTTCTTTTTTCATTTTCCAGGAGTGTACATTATGCAAGACAGCCTTATTTCTTGTTTTTAGAGAATAGGAAATTCACAAAGAGATAATGGGTAGAAGAAGTACTAACTCAAGGCAGGAATAAATTAATAAATACCCGGGCCGTTTAGAACCAGTGTTAAATACTTGTAATAACCGATTATAAAAAAGTAAAAGACGGACATGGGGTTTCAGCCGGTCTGCTGTTGGCAGGCGGCGCTGGACGACGCGACGGCGGAGTCTCTGCAGCGGGCGGTGGGCGACGCGCTGGGGCGGCGCGGCAGGTGGGCGGCAGGGCGCGGCTGGGGGCGGCGGCCGCCGCCAGGCTGGAAGCGGCGGAGCGGCAGCTGGGGGCGGCGCTGCGCGACCTGCGGCAGGTGGTGCGCGCGGCGCGCGAGGCGCAGCGGCAGGCGCTGGGGGCCCAGCTGCTGGCCGGCGGCTGCGCGCCGGGGGCGGCGGGGGCGGCCGCGGCGGAGGCGGCGGCGTGGGCGCTGGCACGCGCGGCCGTGGGGGGCGCGGCGGCGCGCCTGCTGGCCGGCTGGGGCGGCGCCGCCCCCGGCGCGAGGCTGACGGCGCGGCGCGGGCTGCGCGCGCTGCAGCTGGCGCTGTGCCGCGCCCAGCGACTGGCCGCCGCCGCCGCCCAACTCTCCGACACCGTGGCGGGCATGCTGGCCCACAGCGCGCACCAGCCAGTGGCCGCCGACGAAGCGCAGCCGGCGTCCGCCGCCTCCCAGCAGACGGCGAACTGCGCGGCGCTCCTAGTCAGTGCGGCCGCACTGCACCCGGCACGATTCCTCGTGTGAGCGAGCCTAGTCGACGCACAGTGGTCTAAAATCCCCAAAAGCTCGCCAAAAGCCGAAAATTTTTCTAGGGCGTAGTAGTTGTAGTAGTTTTAGTATACGCCCGGTACATGTAGTAGCAGTGGGCGTATTGGCCGTGCGTAGAATGGGGAAGTGCGCATCTGAGTGTGACCGAGTGCAGACTGTGACGGTCCGCCAGCTGAGCACTCAGAAATTGCACGGCTTGTCTGGAGTCCGATCAATGCTGTACTGAGTGTTTTCGACAAGTAGCGAAACCAATCTGCGAAACCAAGCCTGATCCAACGTCGAGAGGACGGACGACCACCCATCATTACAGACTTCGGACTTTCTATAATTTTCAGACTGGTAAAGCAGGACACATGGCAGACTGTGATGGAACTAACAGGCGATTTTTTGGAGGGGGGAGGGGAGGAGTTCAAGAATGACCGAACATTCACCGAACGCTAATAACGTTAAGCGTCCGCAGCCACGATCCAGCAATACGCCAATGTTAACACCACGACACTGGGAACAACGACTGAAATGGCTCATGGTGACAGTCACTCGACGTTGACGGAGTGTCAGAGCGTCGCATGGTCTGACGAATCCGGAGACTTTCTTCATCGTGCCTATTTGAGGGTGCCAATCAGTTGTCTTGCAAGGGAACTAGTCCTTAACACATCTATCGCGGGACGGAGACAAGCTGGCGAGAGCTCATTTACAGCCAGAGGAACATTCTTGTGGTACCCTCGGGTCCAGTTGAACTCATTAAACGCACCATCACGCTCAAGAAATATCTTATACTGGTTGCAGGCACACACAGTCATTCAAGACGATCGCGTTTCTCAGTGGGAAATCTTCATATGGCCTGGTGTGCGACGGAGTGGTCCCGGATAATACAGTGGCGACTTGCAGTTGAGGTGCTGGCGCCCCATCTCGCAGGTCTGAAGCCGTTATACGAACTTGGGATGTGGTGGAACGTCGTCACATAGCTCACGATCCACCCGCTCCCTCCCCAAATAGTTACCGAAATTTACAGAATTATGGGACTCAAGTGTGTGGATGTTGTGCCAGCTCCCTCCAGCATTGTACTAAGATCTCACTGCTCCCATGCAAGAGGCTTCGCCACTGTTATGTACAGTACGTAAATTTTAAGTTGACAAAACATAATAACTAGAAAAATAAGCTGCACACGAAAAAATGTTTAGTATCCAAAGTTGATTATTTTCGAGGGAGACGTTTGCTTGTGCTAAAGTTAGCCCGCCACCCTCGCCCCCAGGAGGTGGCGTGGGAGACAACTTTAAAATTTCAGATGGGAACCCCCATTTTTTATCCAGAATCAGATTCTACTAAAAAAACTACATATATTTTGTCATAAACATTTGTTTTGATTCTTGGTTGTAAGGGAGTGCTTTAGTCTTTTCGTCAATCTTTTACTATGTTTGTTAGTTAATGAGTTCACTCTAGTTAGTCAGTTAGCTAGTCAGATGATTTGTTCGATAATTAAACGTTGTGTGGCCTCATGACCACGAAACAAACAAAATCCGAATCTGCGGAAAAATTTTATATTTGGTAATGATTTGTAAAACTGTAATTCCTCGCTCTCTGCCTATGGGGACAGAGGGTGAGTTTTAGCGAATCAAAATTTACAAAATACAAAATTATCATTCATTTATCCGTAGCCATTTTCCAAGCAAAAATATGAAGATTTATTTTATTGAATTACAGCGCCAACTACTAGGAATCAAAACAAATGTATAAGACAAAATGAACACAGTTTTTTATGTAAAGTATGAGTCTGCAATAAAAATGGGGGTTCCCATTTGAAATTTTAAAGTTGCATCCCACGCCACCCTCAGGGGGCTGGGGTGGCGGGCTAATTTTGGCACCAGAAGATGTCCCCCTCGAAAATAAGCTTTGGATTCTGCACATTTTTTCGTGTGTAGCTTATTTTTCGAATTATTCTCGTTTGACAAGTTAAAATGTACACCATGTATACTGAGACTCTAAAGAAAACACACTCGTGTAAACGTGTGTAGAATGGTGAAACGTTGACGGATTTGAATTCTGCAAAGTGAATTTCCATCCAGAATGTAAGTATAATTTAAACTTCGCACTAGAAATTGTTACTGACGGCGTGTGAATCAGTATATCATTAATGAAAACAGTGGTATTTCTCTTAGTCACGTTCTGTGAAGTCATATATATATATATATGACTTGCCTATTCCGGCTCTTAAGCCGAATGATAGGCGTTGCTTATACATTCCGTAGTATCGAAGCTGCAACTGATTGCGGCTTTCAGTCATAACTTTTATGCCTTTTATGCGCGCTGTCTTTCAAATTTTTCGTCATTTTTGCGTCTTAAATATTGTTTACATAAAATTGTTAAATTAATTAATGAAATTAAATAAGCAATTACTCCTTTGTAATATACGAAGTCTACCAACTTGTGCTGCATTAATTGGTGACAAATGAAAGTTTATAGCGGACTGGGAGTCCAAAGTCTCTCTCTCTCTCTCTCTCTCTCTCTCTTGTCGCCTTAACCACTTTTTTTTCCTCTATGGCTTGTTCTGTACGTTGCTGTCGCTGATCCTGTCTGTTCGTTGTTGTTTGCTGTGTCCTGGGCTCAGCTTTTTTTATTGCAGAGGACGTTTAGTTCTCTGGCCGGGCGCGCTGAGCAACCACTCGGCCACCCGCCCACGTTCCCCGGCCAGAGCCAAGCTTCCGTTTGTCATACTTGCCGAAATTATACCAAGTATGTGCAAGAAATAGGAGATGTAGGCGTTTAGAAATTTTGGGTCTGGCCGGGTGGCATGTTCGGGCGACCGAGTGGCTAAGGCGACCGCTCTCAAACAGCAGGAGAGCCGGGTTTGAGTCCCGGTCCCGCACAAATTTTCATTTGCCACCGCGTAATACACCACCTTCAAAAATTCAGCAAGTCGTAATCTTTGAAAATTGACAAGGAGTAATTGATTATATAATTTCATATGTATGTACCTGCGAACCATCTAAAATGTCTGTTCTTTTGCAACAGACGTTTCGTAGTAATTTCTCTTATTAACTTCAGTGTTCTATTTTCTGAGACACCTCTTGGCAATACCTAAGAAATTTCTACCACGAGATAGAAAAAAAATCATATATATAGAATCAGTATTGAAAGGGAAAATGAACGTAGTCGGTGACATTGTTGAGATGGAGGTCTAAAAAAGTAGCGAATCCACGACGTAACCAAGTGTGGACATTCTGGGCATCTGGCAACCTTCTGTGTAAGACATACAAATTGTCTATGAGCTCCCCCCCCCTTCATCCTTTTCCAAGACCAATATCCTGTATTCGCCACTGGTCTTATCTACCATTTTATTTTCCCAAATTTTGACTTAAGTTTCGTAATCAGCGATAAAAAATATAATAATAATAATTATAATAACAATAAAACAAAAAAGGCCCTAGACCAGACTTTCGTTCAAATGTATAACGTTGTCGACTTTACGCCAGCTTTTCGGGATTTCTTACCACTGTGCGGTGCTCAGTACTTAAATGCGTTCACGCCGGCGGTACCAGTAGTGCTTCAAAGTGAATTCACCCACCTGGCGACGTTGATCGGTGGTATAAAACAAAGCTCTGCATCAGAGCTAATGATCGTTCGAAATTTAATTTACGCGTAATTCCATTACAGTTCAACACATATAAATGTAGTGCCTTAGCGTGCTGTTAGCAATTGCTTTCGATTTTGTTAATGCTCGTTCGAGCACTTCGTTCTGTTATATCGAAGAAAACTGCAATAAATGTATCACAGTTTGTATTAACACAATAAATTTAGTTCCCATGCTCCAAATGGTTGGCGCACATTTAATTACAATAATTCAATTACGGTGATTATTTCAATGTAACAGATGTGCCAATATATTAATTCCATTCTAGCTATATATATTTTTTGAATGTATATACTTATTCCTTTTATGTTTAATTGCAAGCAAGATTTTAATAAATAAAATTACTAGTATGTTCTAAGCATCGTTTATTTGTACTAGTAGATCTGATAAAAGTTCTTTAACGTGAGAAATTTAAGTTTCATGATCGGATCTCCGTAGTGTAGAGAACAATACACAAAATAACTGACAACTAACTATCCACCTAACCTCTGGAATAAATTTCAATGAATCATTGTACTCGTGGATAGAAAACTTCAACTTCCATTCCAGGCCAGAGGTCTGTGGGAACTTAATGACAAAAATGTGACTTTCACTAATAGCCGCTTCCAGTAAAACTTTAACCTGGACTATTTTCCGGGCAGTCTACAACGAAAGCAGTCTAGGTTAGTCATAATGACAAAAGATGGTCTATAATATGGATATAGCTCAACTGTAGATCGTATGCAACAATACGAATGTAGACTATTACTACTACGTAAATTTAATGAAAACTAACTTTTATGGCAAACGATGTTCTAAAAATTATGAGAATAGAGAAACGAGGTCGTAAAAGAATATTCATATACAGCTAGCTGTACAGGTGAATGAACGTACCAGCAGCTGTATAACCATTATTTATTCGGTTATGCGATCGGTTTAGGTGCTACAATCACACCATCTTCAGACCGCCGTTGTTCAACTGTCAGCACTAGCACACTTTAAGAAGGGCAGCCGTTTGTGCAACACATGTTGACACCTCAGTAAGCGTACACCGGCTGCCCTTTTTAAGTGTGCTGGTGCTGACAGTTGCATAACGGGAGCGTGAACTGCAACACCTAAATTGGTCGCTAATTGAATAAATAATATTTATACATCTGCTGGTACTTTCTTCCACCTTCAGATTTATCAGCTGTAGTCCCAGCCCAGTGATTATGGAGAGAGTTAAACAGGTAGTATGGTTCCACCAGCTGGTAGGAATACAAGAGAAGCAGCATCAGCAGCAGCAGCGCGGCCAACTCGCCGTGTGGGGTGGGGTGGAGTCTGTCCTCTGGTGTCGCACGCCGACATGTCCGAGCACTCACACTCCAACAAGCCCGAGCGTGGCGACGCAGTCCAGCGAGTACGGGCGACCTAAAGGCCCAGTAAGCAGACCTACAGTGGATAAATGCAGCCTACCTGCCCCTGTATTCGCCGCAACCATCTAAGCAGCTCAACCTGTCGCGACGGAAAACTAACAGTGCATGTCAACTCACGCACTGTAGTAAACTTGGGCCACTACACGTTTCCCGGTCTATTGCACCGGATAGGATGTGGGTTGTCTCTCCGACTTGTTTCACAATAGTTAGCTACTATTTTTATTTTTTTTTCGCCGTTTCAACTATTAAGAAAATTTGTCTCTCTTTTCTCAACAATCATTTTTTGAATTGTGCAAACAAAATATTATCTTTTATCCATTGTGTTGAAACCTGCGACTTTATCATGAAATAGGTTCCAGTGTAGCATACCAATATTAGTGTTTCCTTTTTTCTCGTTTTCTGCCCTCCCACAGATACAAATGTAATTTGCACTAAACGTATACCATCTGATGATGAGCTGCTAGGCAGCTTGAAACCGGTCATGGTTTAATAAATCTTCATTAAGAAGAAAAAAGGCGACTGGTTGCAGTAATTTCTGAAACCCAAAATATTATCATTGATTTCCAATGGAAGACGTCCAGAATTTCATTTGATAATAAGAGCGAGACAATTCGTTAAATAAAATAAAATAAAATAAAATAAAATAAAAAATAAAGAAACTTCTACTTACAGTTGGCTGTGTCATGTCTGATCTTTCACTTTATAGTTGTAAATGCCCTCCCCATGCAAGTTTCTTGGCCGTTTCATCGATCTGTACTGATGATTTTTTCTCTTACTCACAATCTTTGCATTCTATGTTAAACACAACACAATGTATTTCTACCACTGTTTATTTTCAGACTTATGGGTAAGTAGGCTGATATATATTGTGTGTAGTTTTCATAATTGCCCAAAATGTTTCTTCTCTTCTTTTTTATTGTGCATTACTGCCTGTAAATATAGTATTTGCATAAATCAAATCATGCATTGTGATATAAAAACACGAATCTTCTAGTAGCCACGCCGGATAGCAATCCAATTACTGTAAAATAAATATGGACACCGTGGCCTCAAAAACGAAGAAGCCACGTTTGCTTATCTTTTCTCCACCACAATTCAGCTATCGTGAGGGTGGGAGGAGTCAAATGAACAAACAAAATTTAAGAGAGATGAAAGAGGAATTAAATTTTAGGATATATATTAGTCACGTGGTTCGAATCAAGAATAAGAAACAACTTAATGTGTGTAGAAGGCACCTTCTGCTAAATCAGTACACCGAGTGAAGTAAATAAGTACCTCAAATCACTGCATTTGCCACGACATATAACTCAAAGGTAGTAAATACTTGTCTGCCGAAACGTCAGTTACCGTTAACATTATCACAGTCTTCTCCAGGTACGACTTGAGAATAGCCAGTACTGATTCAAATAACCTGAAGGTAAAAAGAAAAGCGTTCATATGTAAATAGTTATCTGTGTGGAATCGAACAATGCGATCAGGACGATCGGCGAGCCGAAGACAGCCACGTAAAAAACACAATCACAAAGGCACAACTTAGGTTTCAGCCACAATCTTCGACTGTAGAGAGCAGACACTCTTTCATACAGACTGATGAAGGGTGTGGCCGATATCGAAATTGTGTGTGTGTGTGTATATAGTCTTCGGTTGTGCTCGTCTTTGCTGTCAGTTGCAATATATCTCCGTTATGCTGTTGAATAAATAAATAAGCGGTAAACCGCCGGAAATGAAAAATGGGCATTTGCAGTCCAACATTTCCTGGCGTTCAGTGACAGGAAATAATACACTTTAAACTAGTTTTCGTCATTACTTGGGTAAAACGTTTTCGTCGAGTTCCGAACATTACTCAAAAAACGAAAATTAAAGCAGAAGAATATAACATGGATAAGGATGACAGGCAAGCAAGATTAAAATAGCTTGCTTGGGCACAAATTGGCATATTTCCGCGGCGGAGTGGCCGAGCGTTTTGAGGCGCTATGCTCCAATGCGCGAGGCCGTTCCCCGTCGGGGGTTCGAATCCTCTCTCTCTCCGGCATGGATGATTGTCTTCAGTGTAAGTAAGTTTAGGGTCTGATGACCCAGCATTTAAGTCCCATAAGCTTAACAAACATTTGATTTTAGCATAGATGGTTGTCAGGCAGGCTGTCCGAACTACAACCAACACGCAGCAGCGTGGCTGACTGGACTCCAGGCAAGCGTGTGACGGTTAAAAACGAAATGTGTGTACCACCGGTGCTCCACATTCTATTCTACAGATTACATTACGGCATGAAGTATTGTTTCACAACCAGGTGCAAGCAACAACTGTATTTACAGGTTTCAGTGGCCCGTCTACGAGACCGAGATAGCTTTCCAAACAAATGAAGCTTTACATAATTTATTATTAACTTAGAATAAAATTATTTTAAGACTTAACTATATTTTTAAAGAACTGACTTCACCATTATCAGGATATACGTTAATACATTTAAACTGCATAATACGGTTAATTACGGACAAATACCTACCAAGTTGTAAGGAAGCAAGTTCTCAATGCAGGCGTGAAGGTGTCAAATATAGGTTCCCCGGCAACCGCGTATGTCTTGGGTGTCTCCATTCCACAGTGGCCGCATAACACTTCTAATTTTCCTCTTAAGCCCTTCCGAACGCCGTCTAATCACTTGACAAGCGCAGACACTGAGCTACATATGGTCTTTGTCATGAGTGCGAAACACAATAATGAAGAAAAAAGAACTGTACATCTGTGTCATCTGTGACTTCTTATGGAGACTAACAGGAGTCTGTTTAACACTCCTCGTACGTGATTTAACATCTGACGACAATTTACGTGAACGTTTTCTAATCCTAATGGTTGTAAGAACAGAAAGGATGTATATTTGTTTTATGTGCAGAAATTAAGTATAGCGAATAAGAGATGTAAAAATATGGAAAAGTAATCGTATATACTACCAATTTCGCAACTCATTTTTTTTCCATTTCATAAAAGATACAGTACGTGGTAAACAGAATTTGTAATATTTGTGGAAAATTTGCTCTTTATGATTTTCATCGTGTTAAGAAAGTTACGCCATATTCGATGTTAGCAAATTTCTCTTTTTCACAAATGTCTTTCTTCCGTTTGCCATTCTGCATTTTATATCCTCTGTATTGCGACCATCGCATATTATTTTACTACCCAAGTAACAAATCTCATCTACCACCTTCATTGCCGTAAGTGTGACGATCACGTACAACATGTAGTTCGCAAGATATGAAGTTATAAAAATGAGATGCACGAAAAACTGCTGCGGCAACGATAATAGTACACATTTTCTTCTAAACGACCGGACCGATTTAAACCACATTTGGTACACATATTGCTTACCGTGAGGTGCCAATCCTGAAATGATAAGAAACACATACAACACACGTTTCAGGAGGGAACGTCACAAACGGTGGAAGTTTCAAGTAAGTGCCACAAAACGCAACGAGACTTTCGAATACGATATATGAGAACGAGATTACGTAACGACCTGCAACAAACTTTAAACATAATTTCAAACATTTATTGAACTTTTTGCTACTAACAGCAGCAAAATGATGAAATGAAAGAAGTTTTTCGCTTACTACTTTTCTGCTGTTCATGGACTGAAACTGCAGCATTCGGTATGAGGTTTGTGCAGTACAAATGGTAGCCGCGGAAAATTTTACAGACTGCACACATATAGTTGAATGTACTACCAAGCGCAAAAATATCCGAACGACCTGAATTGCGTTTCGCCTGATGAGCATGCAACCCAACTAACGTACGTGTCTTGCGGGTGCTCTGCTCGCTCCTTGGTATAGTCGTTCGACTATTAAAAAAGGATCCACTACAGACAACCGCTCTTTGTGGCAATCATTCCAGTTGTAAATTAACACCACGATTTTGCAAATAAAAGGAAACACGTTATTAAGTCGTTAACGTTTATTAAATCCAATTTATTACAATGACATATCTTAAGAATTAACACACTTATTACAGTCTGATATAACAAACTCCGTCACATAAAACATTAATTAATCCTTAAACAACATTTAATATTGTTACAAACAACAGATTTTACTATAGTATCGGAAATCCTAAACTCCTGTAGAAATTCGAAGTACTTTTGTTCTCTAAACAGTTTTCTCACAATTGCGGAACGTCGTTCCACTGGCGAGCGGATTTTTATTAACCGATTGTAGAACTAACCAGATAATAAAAACTCAACTAACAGCAGCAAACGCACTATGGAAACTTCAACATTAACTGCGTATCACCAACATTTACTCCGCATTCATACCTGAACTAATATTTGTACACATCTTTGAACTTGAATTGATATGACAAACTACCTTGTTCTGGAATCAAACCAACCACCTGTAGCCATAGCTAACGAAACAATGCGTTCATGTGTTATAGATACCTGATTATGCCTAAGATTGTCACAGCTGACGAAGTATAAAGATGTGTGAAATATTCGAGATTCCCTCACAAATATCAGAACGGGCAAATCAAATCATATAAAATGCTAATTCTTAAAATAATTTTATTTTTTTACTGAACCAGGAACTTAATAATCTTCGTTATGTCCCTAATCACAAGTTCCCAGACTCAGTGCTATGTGGGACTGACATACGAGGCTGCTCCTGTCGGAGTTTCGAGTCCTTCCTCGGTCTCGAGATTTACAAACATTTGATTTTGAGTTACATATCCGGTATCTAAATGGAAGATAACTAAGTGAAGTCAGATGTTAGTAGTCTAATTATTTCACCAGCAGCGGGACGTTTGAATCTGTAATCAGGATATAATTACGTTATGCGTCACCGGGAATCTAACCCCGAACCTACCGGTGTCCTTTCTAAGCACGAATGGACGTTAAATCTCAAATGTTAACTCAACAGGAATGACGATGCGTGCGTGTCTGACTAGTAACAACAGCACATATCGTTGTTATAATAATAATAATTTCGTGTGGCTCAGAGTCCTGGTGTATGTCATCCAACTGTGCGCCACTTCAGAGACTTGCATGTCCCTAACCTGCCCCAATTATCCAACCGAGAAAGGCGACCTACAGTTTAACGTGGAATCCAAACCACGTGTAGTTTATTACACACATTGTTGAGACGTGAACGCTGGGTTAAAACACAGATTGAAAAAAATCGGTGACCTCACTAGGTTTCGAACCCGCGACCCTTCAGTTACCATTCAAGCGCTTTATTCCAAGACCACCGCAAAACCTTAGCTTGCGTAGATAAGGCACGAAGAGACATTCAAAATAATTTTTTGTTAGTAGTCCAGTGTGCTCTATATAGTGCGTCAAATGAAGTTATGAATATTTTGTGCTGGACCTGGATTCGAATCCATATACGTGCCTTTCGTGGAGACCTACAGGAGGCGGCAGTCTTGGAGAAAGCAACGAAATGATTCAGCTATATAATTCCGAGTGGGTCGAGTGCGAAAAAGAGGAGATCCGAATTAGTATCCAGCACCATAATTTTTAACGTCTCAAGTTACATTCAATACGAGACACATGACCTTAAAGGACCGTTGGTTTATAAAATAGAATAAAGTTTTGTAATATAAGAAAAGCTTTCTAGCGCAGAGTTACTGGTTGCCGTGTATTCTGCCTGTTACTGGCAACGATAAATCGGCTCTGTCCGAGCTGATGGCGAAATAATCCGGTTTAATACGGATTGTTAACTATGGCGCAACTTGACGTTCTTCACTTGGTGTTACAGGAGGTGAAGTAGACATGATCGTGCCAGTTAAAAATATACACTTATAAGGTGCAATCGAACGCACACATGACAGATTCTAAACTACAACCGATCCACCAGACTACTACGTCAATATAACGGAAACTGCACTTAGCATATCGATTAGACGCAGTAAAGACAATTTGGTGCTCAATGAAATGATTAACTATAAGCAAGCATCTGACACAGAAATTATACTAGTCTCATGTTAAGACTTTTTACTCATTTTTGGAAGTAGTTTTCCAACCGTCAAGAAAATGTATTTCTCGACAAATTGACTTCAACATGGTTCGGCGACAGCTTTAACTCGAAAGGAATTGGTTTCTACACGCACGGAATCGGTAAACCACCTGAGCATTGTAAGTCACTTTCAGAGTATATGAGAGAATGCCGTCCTGGAAACAGCTAAACACTTTTGACTGAGTAGTTTTGTTAAGAATTCCCTATTGATTTTCAATCTGGATACCTGTAGCTCTGTCAGAGAAGAGCTAAAAATATTTGCTCTCACCACGATTGGCATCGAAAGTTGACAGCACGTTCGTTGCGCAGCCGACTACGTTACCAGAAGGCTAGCGAGGACTACGGGTATTTGGTTCCTCCTTAATGGCCGACAAGTTAGGAAACCAGATCAGGCGTAACTTTAAAAGAAGAGATTGGTTGCAATTTTCGTGTGGAACGAATTTCCTGGACCCAAAAATATGAATTAATAACTTTATGTCACACCTTAAGTGAAAATCACTCAGATTATTGGATGGAAATGACATGAAAAATCAAGTGAATTTATCAGCTTAATTCTGTGCTTACCAGGAAGTAACTCCCTGCTCACAGAGTTGCCAAGCGTACTCTGCTATGTTGCCAATTCTCCATTAGATAGCGACAGGCAGAAACGTTTGCTCGGCGTCTGTGTTCCTCGCGCTGCCGGAGATAGCGGCTTCGAAGGCGCGGCGCGCAGCCTGCCACTGTGTTGACTGAGAAGAGATATACGCAGCATAGAAGAATAAGTCTTCATCGATTTCTTTAACTATAGCATCACGATACGTTATTAACATTTTCTGCACAATACCTTTTGATGTTATATACCTGAATACTATTTTCCTTATGAATTTTTTCGTTGGCACCACCTCTAACACATAACTGCAGAAATGTAAAGATAGAATTACCCTGATTACAAAATGCAAACTTCACAAACATATTTCATAAGTTTCGAGCACATAGTTTCCAATCAGACGAACCGTGCAAATAAATCTTTTCCAGTGATTGAAAAATAGATCATCCGCGAAAAAATTAAGCATCTGAACAATTTCAATGATAATTCGATTCAAGCATTTGTGACAAGAATATGAGAAAAGAAAAAAAAGTCGCGAAAGTAATGTTTAGAATATGTAATTCAGTCTATAAAATCGAAAGGGACCATAAGTATGGTCTACTCGTATAGATTACAGTGTAACTGCTGGTGATGCTGTTTAAATAAAAGTGAAAAGCATCTGATGAATGAACTCTCCAGTTTCCAGTCTCCCAGAAACAGAGAGGTGCGAAAGGAACAGGAAGAGGTTGCCCTAAGAGTGCGTGAGATGGGATTACTGTATAGTATCTCGCAGTTGGTATAGTTTGTTCGTAGTTCTAGTCTGACGCCCACCGCGGACTATAAATATCGATATGTAATTGTTACAATACGCTGAAATGTTGGAAAGATGTCACTTTCGGTGACTAACTCACTGGAAAGCGATCATTGTCTTTTGTTTTAGAGTGAGAAGTGATATTAACGCCTTAAAATAGGTCCTGTATTTATCAAATGGTCACCCGATGCGGTTGTTTATCGGCTTTTACTTGAATGTCACGCAAAGAGCGACGTTTAGCTCTGTAACAACTGCTGACTTCTTAAAATACCACAATAATATGGCTTTGCAGAAGTGGACTGTTTTTGAAATTGCCTTGGAAAGTCTTTCCCTCCAGAGGACTGCACCAGTTCACGCGAAAACAAGAAGGAAGATTAACGTTTAACGTCCCGTCGACAGAGTGGTCATTAGAGACGGAAGTTCATCAGAGGGGACTTCTTTTCCCTAGCTTTTACAACAGTCTACCTTCTACAAGGTCCGATTTCAATGAACGTCTGTAGACGTTCCCTATAGTTAAAGGGTTAATTACACATTTGGCATTTAATATCTGTGTAGGAGCGATTTTACAATCATAGGTCTTACGGAAGAAATGATTTATGTTTCATTTCGAAATATTTTATTAATTTCACCATCCTTACTTCTTCTAATTTTGTTGCCTTACCAACATTCGAAATTGTCATGTTAACTAGGTAAACCTGGCTACGCTTTACTGTAGCTCAGTCTGGTATGAAATGAATGGGACAGTAAGCAAAAGTATTCTTGCTAACATAGACGTACCGAGAAAATACATCAGTCTAATGAGAACATAATATTTTGTTCCCCTTTTCCTACTTACACATTGAAATGGGTTACCAAATATGGAATGTGACATATATAGTAGGCTATTAGGCTATGTTTAAAATTGGGTTCGAATTGTTTTCAATCTGAATGATTGTAATGTTCAAATAGAATTTTCCGTCGTTGTTCTTACAAAACATTTGTTATTATTTTGAAATTATATCATGAATATAATTAAATTTCAAGTTTAGGTCCCGTGATCAAAAACGCTCTGTTATTGGCTTAAGCTCTGGTGATATCACACAACACGAGGAAGAAGAAGCCATATGCGTGTTAGAGCAGTGTTAGCGAAGGTTACTAAATTTTTCCTGACTTTTTCTGTGTACAATTAAGTTACTTGTGATGGAAAACGCATTTATAACTTTTTTGTCAGAAGGGAGAAAATTATGTGAAGTCTGATAGTGAAAAAACCTTCCGAAAGTTGATGTGCTTAAGGTATCTTAGTTTCTCGACAACAATCCAGATTTTTACGTACCGTAAGTAAGAAAGGTGAAAGTTGAATTTAAAGTAAAATATACGTATATTTGTTTATGTCAACAGACTGACTCTAGTCCAAAGATACAAACTATTACACACCATAAACGTGTGTAAATATGGATTGCGTCTTAGATTAAGTCTTCGTTTTTCTACCAAATGCATTTCACATTTAAATTAACTCTGTTATAAAAGCCACTGCAAAAATTACACGGTAAGCGCGCTACTACGTAGTTACATTTCCGATTCCGATTAATTCATGTGTCTACGCAATTTAATCTTGCGCGCTAGCCACTTTCCACAAATTACTATGCATTTTTCTCGTGCTGTTTGCTTACAAAGAAATTTGTCAAGTTAAATCGGAACTTGTTAAGCTAAAGAAGAATGAAAGTAAAAGGATAACTATCTTGGCTTACGTGCCAAAATTAAAATATTCCAAGAAAAAAATGTCGAAGTTTCGAATAGACTTTATCAGTTCCACATAAGCTTGGTAGCGATGCGGTTCCAGTATCGTTCACAAATTTTGCATTCCGTGTTCAAATCCAGTTGGTTTCAGTATATGCGCTAAAAAGGCGTTTTTGAGACAAATTGTTGATGTCTTTATCATATACCGAAACACTGCCTCACCGAAGTAAATATTGAAAAGACAACCATAATGAAATTTGTACTTTCACCAACTACGTTTGTAAACGACTTAAAATACAAATATATCGTGAACGCCTGTTTCACAAATGTAAACATCACTGCACTGATGTGTACACAATAATACTATACAACTGCCGGCCGCGGTGGGCGAGGGGACTGACGCGCTTCAGTCACAGTCTGCACGGCCACTACGGTCGGGGGCTCGAATCCCCCCTCGGGCATGGATATTTGTGCCGTCCTTAGTTGTAGCTAGTTCATAAGTAGTTTGTAAGTTTAGGGACTGATGACCCCGTAGTTAAGTCCCAAAAAAAACTATACAACTTTGTGGCTGCAGAGCATGATTCTTAATACCGGTAGTGAACTAATAGAATAATAATTGTTGTACGGAGTGTTTACTTACATCAAAGTAATCCTCCTAAAATTAAACGCACCAAGTGACCGCTATCAGATTAGGATCTCTACGAGGGAGAATAAACTACATTTTATGCCTTTATCATTGCTTGGAACATGCAAAATCATATTTTCTAGATTTTTCTAGATTTATTTTTACAGTTCGGCACTACGCAATATTTGTAGACCTATTCCCAAAATACGAATGCACAGACAATATACCACTGTTAGTGAATGTTACAACAGTTGTTTGTTTGTTAAGGTTATGGGACTTAACTACGGGGTCACCAGTCCCTAATCTTACAAACTACTTATCTACTACCTTATGCTAAGGACGACACAAATATCCATGCCCGAGGGGGGATTCGAAACCCCGACCGTTGTGGCCTTGCAGACCGTGACTGGAGCGCCTCAGTCCCCTCGGCCACCGTGGCCGGCATGTTACAACAGTAGGAGCACACCATGTGGGTTGAGTTTACAGGCATCACATGACTCAAAAGAAACGTTTTAGCCGAATTTCAAATTATATTTGAATTCCATTTCCGTTTGTTTTTAAAGAATACTGCAATTGACGAGGAAAACAAGTCATGTTATGAAATGTTCAAAATGTTTGTAAATATTTGGGATTGAACTGCCGCGGTTATCAGTCTAGGCTTACAAACGGCTTAAACTAACGTAATGTAAGGACAAAACCACACAGACACACACATACACACACATGCCCGAGGGGCGACGCTATTTCCGACAAGGAGCAACCGCGCGCTCCGCAGCAAGGCGCCTTAGAGCGCTCGGCCATTCCCCCGCAGCTCATATTATGAGCGTAAGATGACATGATCACCCATTTAAGATGATTACCAGAGAACAGTCAAATACCCTGTTGCCCCTGAGAAAAGCATTTGCTTTCTGAATTCTGTCTACCATTCCCAATTCTCTTTCTCTCTCTCTCTCTCTCTCTCTCTCTCTCTCTCTCTTACGATCTGCCTCTGTCTCTTCGTCCCCTTCTACCTCCTCCAGCTCCTCCTCTTCCCTCTGTCTATCACGCAATCCTGTCCGTCCTATACTTCCTTTCATCCTGTCTTCCCTCTCTTCTTCCTTTCTCTCACCGTCTCCTCTTCCTTTCTGCCTCTCTTTACCTCGTCATAGATTCTGGGAATTAAGGAAATAAAAACTTAAGGACTTCATAGGATTATGTGATAAGAAGGTGACGAAGAAGCTTCTCTTACAGATAAAGAAAGCGAAATAACGAATGCAAGAAGCAATGTTATTTACAGACTTTATTACTAAGATGTTTTGATTTCCACTGCTGACCAGATCGTAAAACTAGATGTTGTGACATTGTAGTTTAGCGTTGTACGAGTGTTACTGCAAATAAACCATTTAACCGAAACGTCTATATAATGTGATTTCACGAAACCTTACTACTTTTATGTGTCATTTCTACCATAAAACCGGATCGGTACACAGGCCAGAAGTTGGTATTATTTTAAAACTTCGATTCAGTAATCATTATTGGAGATTTCAGTGCTCAATAGAAAGGCAACATCACTCTTAACGACAACGTGTAGAAATGACTTTTAATTGCGTATCATGTAAGTTTCTGTTGCCTCCAGGTATAATTAGTATTAAATTCGGTATTTCACTTTTCGTTTTCGACTATTTGAATTTTGACTGCTCAGTGATACAATGGCGAAAGTGTATAGTTTCCATGTCTGTTTATCCTTCTGTTTTTCAAGTGATTTCCTGAAATTATTCTAGGCAAATGGGAACATGGTTCCTTTTCAAAAGCATAGCCAATTTCCTTCCACATTCTTAACGAAACAATCCCAGCTTGGGCTCCATTTCAAATAACCACGACGTCGACAGGATATTAAATCCTAATCCTCTTTTTATGGTTTCGTAAATTTTACGTGATACTCAACAAAGTCGATGAACAGGCGTATTGGACGCCAAGTTAATATGAACAGGGTCTACTCTAAAAGCGTTACTTAGAGGTTTTAATGGGCTTTAAGATGAAATTACAGTAGGCTTTGACCACTGAGTTGTATTCGACTGCAAGTTAGTAAATATGGGGATGTAGTGGAGCCAAACGCTCGAGTTTGCGTCTACCAGCTGGCCTTTCAACACTTTTAAAAATGACAACTCTCTTATGATTTTATCCTTACTGGTACCCTGCCTACATCTAAATAAACAGAACATTAATAAATAAATGCCTTCTTCACTTAATTAAAAAAAGTAAATAGTTCTTTCTTTGATGCCTTCATTGGCATCGACGTCATAAGCCTTCTTAATTTTCATGCTGGTTTTGGTTTTTCTTAAAGTTCGTGTAATAATTTAAGATGAAATACTTTATTGCAGAAAGGTTGAAATTAACACAATATAATTTTTCTTTTCTTCGAAGTAATGTAAATCTTCAAGAAAAATAATAGAGAAAATAAGACACTTCCATTTAATATAAACAAAGCTTTGTCTCTGATGACAACATAATTTAGTATCGTGTCCAGTTTCCATTCTCCTATACAACTGCACTTAGCCGCCGGGGAACAGAGGTAACTAGTTTTCTTACAAACCCACTATTCTGCGACAGCTCTTCCCATGCACCCTGAACTGCTTCAGATAGCGCTGCCTTCGTTGCTGGCGTAGGTCTTCGGCTGCTAATAATCTTCTCCATCTCTGCCCACACGTGCTGTATGGGATTGAGGTCAGCATCTTTGGGAGGCCAGTCCTACACATCAACGTCTCCGTTCACTCGAAACCACTGTTTCACACAATTTGCGGTGTAGTCCGGGGAACGGTCATGTTGGAATATTATTCTGCTTCCGGAAACGTCTCACGAACAAAAGGAAGCATTATGTTATCTAGTATTTCACAGTAGTAACTACTGGTAGGCGGACGGTCCAGTTCCCACAGATTGCCGCAACCATTTGCCGTCATCCATCCACAAACTGTGACAGCAGATCGGCCACACCTTTGCCTCTGATGGACATATTTTCTGTCGAATCTCGGTCCAGTTGGACGAAACACATAGACAGAACCCTTTGATGCTGTGGAAAATACCTTCTCTGCTCCCAGAATGAAATTGGTTTGCTTACGTATACCAGATGCCAGTACGAAGTTTAATCTGGCAGTCTTATGTTGTTCTGTCAACATTTCCTTTATCGCCGATTTTTGTCCATATCTTCCTTCCTCGTTGAGACTACGGTGGATGGTCTACCTACTTACAGATAGTTGTAGAACGTTCCTAATGTCGGTGCTGGTGCGGAATGGGTCTTCATCACTGCAGCGGAGTATATCATTGTCTTGCTCCTTTGTCATAGTGCGTGGACGTCCGGGGCGACGATGACCGTTAACATGGCCTTCATCTGCCATCCTCTTCACCCACAGGTGTATCGTGGATTTTCTGTATCCTAGAGCACGGGAAATGGCGCTGATACTGTATCCCTCTTCATAAAGTGCCAGAATACGACATTTATCAAAGCTCTTGAGTTGTGTCATTTCGCAAGTAAGCACCTATCGACAAGGCAAGAGGAAGCAAGTGCCATACGATGTGGAAACACTTTCTTTGCCTCAGAAGTCAAATTCATTCCCAACTACTTGCTCTGAAAAAGCTTTCATAAACAAGTTCCTAGTATTATTACGAATATCGTGAAAATGAATTTTGTCTCTAAATTTCATACGTAGTAATACTGACAGTGTTTCTGAGATTAAAAGTAAAATTTAGATTGTCCCCCCCTATTGTATCTTCTTAAGAAAGTGTGTTACCTCACGTATGACATTATACCAGTCAGTAAGGCGAGTGTATTCGAATGGAAGCTTTGCGTAGTGAGTAAGACGGTAAGTTGGTAAATGGTCATAAATCGACTCAAATCCCGTCATACCTATTACTTTTAAGAGTCAACGTAAATGTAGCGTTCCAAGTATTCATAACACATTATATATTTTTGCATACGCCTTCCGATACTCGGTCGAGGAAGGCAAGGAAAAAAATACACCTCAGTTTGAGCATTAGCTCTGCCTTCGGTTGATAATCGTTTTGCATTTTTATCTGTACCGCACTTTATGGTCTTTATTTCAGCTGATGATTTCCATAGCTACAGAAACACAACTTATGATACTTCTTACGGCAAAATACTTATGCTATCAGACGAAAAGATTAGTCTGGCCCAGACCTCATCCTACCCTGACAACGAGCTTTTCTTTTTAAGGAAATCTGAGAAAAACGATATGTCTGGCCCGGTAGTCTCGGGGTTCAGTTCCGTCGCGACAGCGGCCGAGTGAGGAAGTGCGGCCTACCTCGCTGGGCGGCGGCCTACGGCGCGTGCTGTTGACGGAGTTATTTACTTCCTGTAAGTACTGATACGGAAACATCATGGACTCCTCGATGAGACATTGTAACCTGAAGTTTGGATTTTCGTTCGGCTATGGACGTCCCAAAGTCTCCAGCGTTGTCGACTGGTTGTATGACGACATAGGTTTGAAGGACGAAGATGTAATAGGAATGCCGGCCGCGGTGGCCGAGGTGACTGAGGCGCTACAGTCACGGTCAGCACGGTCACTACGGTCGGGGGTTCGAATCCCCCCTCGGGCATGGATATTTGTGCCGTCCTAGTTCTTAAGTAGTTCATAAGTAGTTTGTAAGTTTAGGGACTGATGACCCCGTAGTTAAGTCCCATAAGCTTAACAAACATTGATTGTAATAGGAATGCAGTATGATTTCCTAGAAAACATATTGTACGTGAAAATAGTTGACGAAGACATTTGTCTACGGATTATGGCTAAAACGAAAGGTTCTATCAACTTCGTTCACGATAATGGAGAAATTAGTAAGGTGTCTGTTAGCTTTGCTGGTTTAGGTCTCCGTACTGTGCGGATTTTCAATGTTCCCTTTGAAATGCCTCTCGAGAAATTCGAACAGGCACTTACGCCTTATGGAAACGTACTCGAGATTCAACGTGAGAAATGGTCTGGACTAAAACACTTTAACGTCGATAATGGCGTAAAAAGTGTTACCATCGACTTGCGGAAGCACATACCGTCACAAATCATGATTCAAGGGTTCCGTGCTCTCGTAATTTACGAAGGCCAACCCCGTACTTGCGCTAAGTGTAACTCACCGGAACACCTACGTGCAGAATGTCCCAACATACGGAACGTGCGTAGAACCACCCACCCTGTACAACTACCGAATAACCCTGCAGAATCGGGGGGTGAGACGTACGCAACCGTGCTCGCCAATACCTTGCCACGTAGAAACGAGCGGTTACAGCCTCTTCCTGGAGTACAACCTGCTGTGCCTGATCCCGTTATAAATGCGATTAAGAACCCAGAGCCCCCAGTCAGCAGCATTACTGATGCGGGTAGGCAAGAGGAAACGGACGCCGTAACGGCTATGTCCACAACGGCGGCCGAAGAGACGCGGCCCTGTCAACAACAGCAGACAGCGGCCAGCGCGGAACCTGGTGGTACGCAGCACCGCCAACAGGTGGCGCCGCCTGTAGCGACACAGGCCTCCGCTGAAGTACGGGAACCGGACAACGAAATGGATACTTCAGAACCAAAGTTCAATGTTGAAAAATCCTCACAGTCAGCCAACCATTGCCACACTAGCAAGGAACCGGCAGATGCGCAACGAATGGAGATCAACTCCTCACAACAGAGGAATACTAGAGCTAAGAAGTTGCGAACGCAAACGGAAGAAGAACTTCAAGACTTAGATCGAAAACGACAAAGAACCAAGAGGATCCTTAAAAATGGACACGCAGACCCCACGAACACCACGGAGGAAGATAAGGGAAAGCAACGAGCGCAGGCTCCCGCGCCCTCCCGACCTGAAACGACACAGGAAGAACCGACAGATGATACACGACACCACCCACCGGATAAACCAACTGCATGGGCTGAAGAAATGGAGGATTAAATCCACACAGACCCATGCAAGATTATAAAGTCGCAACCTTAAACATCAATAGGTTAGAATCCGCACGAAAAGTACAAGCTTTAAAAGATTACATTTATGCTGCGGATATCGACATACTCATGCTCCAGGAAGTTTGTACTACAGATATAGGCAATATATATGGCTACGACGTGAATTTAAATATTTGACAAGAAAGTGGAACCGCTATATTGGTACGACATGGCATACATTACGAAATGACAGCACTGCTTGAAAACGGCCGGGGCATCTCGTTTCTAGTACAAGATAGCCTTCTAATTAACATCTACGCCCCGTCAGGCACTGGAAATAGACGTAGTTGCAGCCAGTTTTATCGGGACGACTTGGCCCGTCTCGTTCCGAGAGCGAATTCGAACATAATTTTAGGAGGAGACTTTAACTGCGTCCTCCGCCGAGAGGACCAAATTCCTAACTTTAACTATTGTGACGAGCTTCACGTTTTAACGGAGAGCCTCCATATGGTAGATAGCTGGATAAACCTGAGACCGAACTCCCAAGGATTCACCTTTGTCACAAACTCGTCCGCTAGCAGATTAGATCGTATCTACTGCACAACAGACCTTCCCAGATCCGTGAGAAACTGCGAAATATGGCCGGTTAGTTTTTCAGACCACTGTGCGTATCACGTATGGGTGAGACTCACACAGCAAAAAACCTTTCTTGGACGCGGAGTCTGGCAGTTAAATCTTTCACTTCTCCAAGACTACTGTTTAAGACAGGATGTAATTGAAACATGGAACAGATGCGTTCGACTTCAAGCCCGATACCGAGAACGCTTGGCTTGGTGGATAAACTGTGCCAAACCACAGATCCGGAAAACCATCATACAGTACGCCAGACAGAAAAACTATTGGAGGAAGAGAACAATGGAAGTATTTTTCACCTGTCTAAGGGAGCTCTACGCCAATTCGGTTAATCCAGCAGACAATTTTGCTCGAATTAAACGTACCAAAGCCAAACTTATATCCTTGACTAGCCCATCTGGGCAGGGCAAGATAGTACGCGCACGCAACGTAAATGACCTCTACAATGAAGAAGCGTCAATTTACCACATCATTCGTGAATCCAAAAGGGCGAAGCAGAAAATAATAACCCACATAAAAGACGAGCAGGGCAATGTCTACTGTGACCAACGGGCGATAAAACTGTGCATTCTGAATTACTATCAACAACTCTACTCCGAATCGCTGTACCAAGACACCGGAGAAGAGGATCTGTTATCCGAGGTTACAACTCAACTAACCCAAGAAGATAACGTATCTATTTTAGAAGAATTCACTAACGAAGAGATGAAAGCACTTTTAAAGCACGCGCCACGTAACAAAGCCGCTGGAACAGATGGCTTGCCTATTGAATTTTACGTGAGCTTCTGGGACGTCATCGGTACTGAGCTTACTAAAATGTACAACGAACTCCTGTCTATTAGCGAATTACCACCAACTTTCACGGAAGGCATGGTGGTTCTTGTGCCAAAAACTCGAAATGCGACGATGAAAACACAGTACCGTCCTCTAACTCTGTTGAATTCGGATTTTAAAATATTTACACGCCTGATCAACGATAGAATGAAGCCCACTTTAAAAAAAGTTTTAGGATCATATCATGCACACCCGGCCACCGGAAGAACAATGGCACACGTTTTGGCGGAATACACTTAACATGGATTACTAAAAGTCAGCTCTCAGTCGTCTTTTTGAATTTCGAAAAAGCTTACGACAGAATCAGCCACACGTACTTACTACACACGATGCGCAACCTGGGGTACAACGAACAGGTCGTTAGTATTATACGGAAGTCCATTGGACACACACAGTCCAAATTCAAAATAAACGGTCAGTTAACCGAAGCTGTGAAGATTAAGCGAGGGGTGCGGCAAGGATGCCCTCTCTCCTCAACACTGTACGCACTCGCCATCGAACCGCTCCTTAAGGGGTTCCACGCCAAACTACAAGGTCTCCGGACTTTAAATAGCAGAACAGTGTGTCATGCGTACGTGGATGATGTGAGCGTGGTCGTCAACAACCCACAAGAACTCGATATAGCACGGCAGCTTGTAGAAAAGTATACTAGTGCTAGTGGTGCAAAACTCAACATGGAAAAGTCTAGAATATTGATGTTAGGCCCTCAGACAAACACGGAACAACCAAGGTGGCTGCAGGAAATCAAGGAGAGGACACAACTAGGGCTGAAAATCACAGCCAATCCACTGCATATGAGCAACCTCAATTGGACGCAGAAGTTGAATAGTTTGCGATTCACGATTAAGGAACACAATGTCCGATCGTTGGATCGTTTCCAGAGAGCGGATTTTGTCAACACCTACGTATTTAGTAAAGTATACCATACAGCTGCAGTGTTACCAATACCCCCTAAAATAGCGGACCGAATTTTAGCGATTGCTTGTTGGTTTATTTGGAGGGGGAACATTTTTAAACCTCCCTTTGCGACCGCAACGTTACCACGCCTACAAGGAGGGCTCGGTGTGAAAAACATTCACGCCCAGTGCACGGCCATCTTCATACATGCAACAATGAAGATGTTGCAAAGCAACGTGAACACGATCACGAACCGACTTTTCGCATGTCTAGATCCTGGTGACAAAAGGCCTCCGGTGTATGTAGGTGGAATAAATAGCAGTCTGGCCTATGTTCGCAATTATTATTTAGAATTAAGTTACGTCGACGCAGACTGTAAGGGACTAACAACAAAAAACCTGTATACTGAAATTACAAAAATGCAGCCACCGCATCCAATCCAGTCGAAACACCAGGGCTTCAGTGGAAGAACATATGGAAAAATGTTCAGAATCCCGTGCTTCCGTCTCACGTTCGAGCTGTCTGGTACGAGGTTGTCAACAACGCCATCGCTACAGGAGAAAAACTATATAACATCAAACTCCGTCCGACTCCATATTGCAATGCATGTCTTCTCGTTGACTCCCTCGCGCATAAGTTCACTTGCAGGGATCAAACGGAGATATGGACCTGGACAAGGAAAAAGTTGTCTCTCATAACACGAACTAGTACGATGAATATCACGACTACGCACATTTTGCACCCAGACTGGAAATTCTTTCCTAACGCCAAAAATAACAGTTACGCCTGGCTCATTGGATATTATGTGCACTACAGCATCAACTATAAAAAGAAATCCTTACCTGACTTTTTACAGTTGTTATCAACGGAACATCACAAGTTACTAAGTCGACCTAGATACAAAGATTTGTTTCAAAGATTCCTCATTGTACTGTTATCGGCTTGAAGTGACACTACGTTCAACTACGACATGCGACGAAATGCGAAAAACATTATTATTATTGTTTTTTTTAACTCATTATTTTCTTACTTATTATGTTTCTGTTCTACTTCAGTTTGGCACTTATAACTGGAATCAAATAAAGCAGTGACGATAAGGAAAGTGTCACAAGTTTTACAAAAACAAGAAGGAAGATAAAAAGACATGCTTTCCGTTTACCTAAATTTAAAATCATAACGCCCATGAGGGCGTTTTCTCGAAAACAATCAAAGGAGAAATATTATTCAACGAAAGCCTCACAGAAGAAGGCGTTTCAAACGTACTATAGAAGAAAACTTTGATTTACATAAAGGCAATGAAGCCTACGCCAAAGAAGGCGACTTATGGTGAGCGTAAGGCCGGGCTGAAGGGGTGGAAAGGAGGCCCGCAAAAAAAAAAAAAAAAAAAAAAAAAAAAAAGGGTAAAGCGTTTGACTAGAAACCGAAGGGTCCCGAGTTCGATACCCGGTCGGGCCTCGGATTTCTTTTAAGTCTGCGTTTTATTCCGGCCTTCACCTCTTAACGATGTGAGGAGTCGCCAGAAACGACACGTGGTTCGGATTTCACGATAAGCTGTAGGTCCCATTTCCCTGGTTTGATAAATGGGGTAGGCTAGGGACACGCAAGTCGCCGAAGTGGCCTGCAGTCGAAAGACTTGCACCAGGCCAATGAGCCACACGAAATTTTAGCACGTTTTAAGAGGAAATGAAATCCCTTCGCGAAATTTCTTAACAGCGTGAACTAGTCGTTTGTGAATCAATTACCGGGTTTATTTCTCTGGTTAGAAAGTAAGGACGAGAGAAAGGTCTCGTACTGGAAGGTCAGGCAATTTTATTTCAGTGAGTACAAAAATCAAGTAAAACAAGCAATGAAGTTGCAGTTTAGGTCAAGCATATACAGAAATGTAAGCCGCAGTACAAATAAATTCTCGAATCCTTATGCATTGCATACACGCGCAATAAGTGTTGTAGTGTTGTTATGCAGCCAAATAATCCAATGCCTTACTTCCCAGTAAGAAAGAGCAGAGGTTAACGGTCTTCACTACATCATACTGCTTCAGCGGACGGGACTAACAAGGAGAGGGTCTGACATGTGTATATTTTTAACTGGCTACTTCACCGCTGGTAACACCAAGTGAAGAACGTCAAGTTGCACCGTAGTTAACAATCCGTATTAAACCGAATTATTTCGCTATCGTTGCCAGTAACAGGTAGAATACATGCCAATCAGTAACTCTGTCGCTCGAAAGCTTTTCTTAGATTACAAAACTTTATTTTATTTTATAAACCACTTGTCCTTTAAGGTCACGTGTCTCGTATTGAATTTAACTTGAGACGTTAAAAATTTTGGTGCTGGACTAGGATACTAATACGGATCTCCTCTTTTTCTCACTTGACCCTCTCGGAATCATATAGTTGCTTTCTCCAAGACTGCCGACTCCTCTAGGTCTTCACGAAAGGCACGTATATGGATTCGAAGCCAGGTCCAGCACAAAATATTCATAATTTCATTTGACGCACTAGATAGAGCTCACTGGACTACTAATAAAAAATTATTTTGAATGTCTCTTCGTGCCTTATCTACGCAAGCTAAGGTTTTGCGGTGGTCTTGGAGTAAAGCGCTTGAATGGTAACTGAAGGGTCACGGGTTCGAACCCTAGTCAGATCACCGATTTTTTCAATCTGTGTTTTAACCCAGCATTCACGTCTCAACAACGTGTGACATAAACTACACGTGATTTGGATTCCACGTTAAACTGTAGGTCGCCTTTCTCGGTTGGATAATTGGGGCAGGTTAGGGACATGCAAGTCTCTGAAGTGGCGCACAGTTGGATGACATACACCAGGACTCTGAGCCACACGAAATTATTATTATTATTATTATTATAACAACGATATGTGCTGTTGTTACTAGTCAGACACGCACGCATCGTCATTCCTGTTGAGTTAACATTTGAGATTTAACGTCCATTCGTGCTTAGAAAGGACACCGGTAGGTTCGGGGTTAGATTCCCGATGACGCATAACGTAATTATATCCTGATTACAGATTCAAACGTCCCGCTGCTGGTGAAATAATTAGACTACTAACATCTGACTTCACTTAGTTATCTTCCATTTAGATACCGGGTATGTAACTCAAAATCAAATGTTTGTAAATCTACGGGACCAAACTACGGTGGTCATCAGTCCCTAAGCTTAGAACTACTTAATCTAATCTAAGGACAATACACACACCCCTGACCGAAGAAGGACTCGAGCCTCTGACAGGAGCAGCCTCCTATGTAAGTCGCACACAGAACTGTGTCTGGGCACTTGTGATTAGGGACATAACGGTGATTATTAAGTTCCTGGTTCAGTAAGAAATAAATAAATAAAAATACTTTAGAATTGGCTGTTTGTATGATTTGATTTGCGCGTTTTGTTATTTGTGAGGAAATCTCCAATATTTCACACATCTTTATGTTTCGTCAGCTGTGCCAATCTTAGGCATAATCAAGTATCTATAAGACATGAATGCATTGCTTAGTTAGCTACGGCTACAGGTGGTTGGTTTGATTCCAGAACAAGGTAGTTTGTCATATCAATTCAAGTTCCAAGATGTGTACAATATTTGTTCAGGTATGAATACGGAGAAAATGTTGGTGATACGTAGTTAATATTGAAGTTTCCATAGTGCGTTTGCTGCTGTTAATTGAGTTTTTATTATCTGGTTAGTTCTACAATCGGTTAATAAAAATCCGCTCGCCAGTGGAACGACGTTCCGCAATTGTGAGAAAACTGTTTAGAGAAAAAAAGTACTTCAAATTTCTACAGGACTTTAGGATTTCCGATACTATAGTAAAATCTGTTGTTTGTAACAATATTAAATTTTGTTTAAGGATTAATTAATGTTTTATGTGACGGAGTTTGTTATATCAGACTGTAATAAGTGTGATAATACTTAAGATATGTCATTGTAATAAATTGGATTTAATAAACGTTAAGAACTTAATAACGTGTTTCCTTATATTTGCAAAATCGTGGTGTTAATTTGCAACTGGGGTGATTGTCATAAAGAGCAGTTGTCTGCAGTGGATCCATTATGAATAGTCGAACGACTATACCGCGGAGCGAGCAGAGCACCCGCAAGACACGTACGTTAGTTGTGTTGCATGCACATCAGGCGAAACGCAATTCAGGTCGTTCGGATATTTTTGCGCATGGTAGTACCTTTGAAATTGTATCAGAGTACGATACGTAGTTCACGAGATATGGGCACATAAACAGAAACGATCATGGAAATTCGCTCCATGATTATTACTTCTATATCATTAACTGTATTCGTAACAGATCTGTGGCACGTATACAAATGAATATATACCTGAAAAATTATACAATTGTACAACATACGACTCAATAAATATGATATCGTGCGAATTTTATATGCCATTTATATTTTGATGGCTATCTTTCTTTGTTTGGGTATTGCACTTTTATGGAAAATGAAAAAAGAACACCATAAATTCGTCAACCCTGCAAGGGTGAAATTTTATTGACACATTCTTGAGGATGTATACAACACACGATTACGCAGTCGAAACGATACGCACGTCAGAGCGTGCTAGTATCGTGTATACCCTCCTTTTGCAGCAATGCAGGGAGCAGCTTTCTCATGAATATCGTAGACGTGCTGAACGAAGTCTTACGGTATGGCCTGTCATGCCGTTTCCATCTGATGCCTCAGCTGGACCAGATCTCGTGCCGGTCGAGTAGACCGCGCGAAGATCACATCCCATCCGCTCCCTGACATGCTCAATGGGCGACAGATCTGGGGATAATGATGGGCAGGGTAGTTGACGTACACCTATAAGAGCACGTTGGGTTGTACGGGATACGTTTGGACGTGCATTGTCCTGTTGGAATAGCACATCGCCTCATTGGTGCTTGAACAGTGGCAAGATGGCTTAAATAATGGTTTCAATGTACCGTGCACTGTTCAATTTTCCCATAAAGAACACCACAGGAGAACGGCCAGTGCAGGATGATGCCATGTGTCTTGTTGATGTCACACCATGATGCCAGGTGTCGGCCCCATTTGCCTTTGCCTCGTACACTCCAGATTTTCGCACTCCCCTGTACGACACCACACACGCTTACGAACATCAGTGGCACCGAGGCAGCGACGACTCTCATCACTGAAGACGTCCATTCGTCCCTTCATAAACGCCTAGCATTGGAGGCGGGATGAACGATGTTGGGGCGTGAGGAAGGCGATATTCTACACTCGCCATTCTCCTCTGGTGATCGTCTAGAGAACACTGGACAGTGCATGGCACACTGAAAACATCATTTAACCTGTCTTGCTACCCACTCAGCACTGTCTTGCAGCAACAAGGTGATATGCTTTCTCAACAGGACAATGTAGATCCACATGTATCCCGTACCACCCTATGTGCTCATCAAGGTGTTCGTGAACTACCCTGGCCAACTCGATCCCCAGGTCTCTCCCCCATTGAGCACGTTTGGGACTGGCTGAAACGTCATGTTGGCCGGTCTGAATGAGCAGTATGAAATCAGGCTCAGCTCAGGCACTAGGTGGAAACTGCATGGCAGGCCATTCCACGTAACCACATTTGGAACCTGTACGATGGTTTCCAGGAAAGAATTACAGCGTGTGTTGCTGCAAAAGAAGGGTACACGCGGTACTAACACCAACACTGCAGACGCTCTGGTGTCTGCACTCACGTGCGTATGGGTCTGCTCGTGTGATCGTGTGTTGTATACAACCTCAAGACTGTGTCAGAAAAATTTCCCTCTGCTGGGTCGACGATTTCATGCTGTTCTTTTTTCATTTTCCAGGAGTGTACATTATGCAAGACAGCCTTATTTCTTGTTTTTAGAGAATAGGAAATTCACAAAGAGATAATGGGTAGAAGAAGTACTAACTCAAGGCAGGAATAAATTAATAAATACCCGGGCCGTTTAGAACCAGTGTTAAATACTTGTAATAACCGATTATAAAAAAGTAAAAGACGGACATGGGGTTTCAGCCGGTCTGCTGTTGGCAGGCGGCGCTGGACGACGCGACGGCGGAGTCTCTGCAGCGGGCGGTGGGCGACGCGCTGGGGCGGCGCGGCAGGTGGGCGGCAGGGCGCGGCTGGGGGCGGCGGCCGCCGCCAGGCTGGAAGCGGCGGAGCGGCAGCTGGGGGCGGCGCTGCGCGACCTGCGGCAGGTGGTGCGCGCGGCGCGCGAGGCGCAGCGGCAGGCGCTGGGGGCCCAGCTGCTGGCCGGCGGCTGCGCGCCGGGGGCGGCGGGGGCGGCCGCGGCGGAGGCGGCGGCGTGGGCGCTGGCACGCGCGGCCGTGGGGGGCGCGGCGGCGCGCCTGCTGGCCGGCTGGGGCGGCGCCGCCCCCGGCGCGAGGCTGACGGCGCGGCGCGGGCTGCGCGCGCTGCAGCTGGCGCTGTGCCGCGCCCAGCGACTGGCCGCCGCCGCCGCCCAACTCTCCGACACCGTGGCGGGCATGCTGGCCCACAGCGCGCACCAGCCAGTGGCCGCCGACGAAGCGCAGCCGGCGTCCGCCGCCTCCCAGCAGACGGCGAACTGCGCGGCGCTCCTAGTCAGTGCGGCCGCACTGCACCCGGCACGATTCCTCGTGTGAGCGAGCCTAGTCGACGCACAGTGGTCTAAAATCCCCAAAAGCTCGCCAAAAGCCGAAAATTTTTCTAGGGCGTAGTAGTTGTAGTAGTTTTAGTATACGCCCGGTACATGTAGTAGCAGTGGGCGTATTGGCCGTGCGTAGAATGGGGAAGTGCGCATCTGAGTGTGACCGAGTGCAGACTGTGACGGTCCGCCAGCTGAGCACTCAGAAATTGCACGGCTTGTCTGGAGTCCGATCAATGCTGTACTGAGTGTTTTCGACAAGTAGCGAAACCAATCTGCGAAACCAAGCCTGATCCAACGTCGAGAGGACGGACGACCACCCATCATTACAGACTTCGGACTTTCTATAATTTTCAGACTGGTAAAGCAGGACACATGGCAGACTGTGATGGAACTAACAGGCGATTTTTTGGAGGGGGGAGGGGAGGAGTTCAAGAATGACCGAACATTCACCGAACGCTAATAACGTTAAGCGTCCGCAGCCACGATCCAGCAATACGCCAATGTTAACACCACGACACTGGGAACAACGACTGAAATGGCTCATGGTGACAGTCACTCGACGTTGACGGAGTGTCAGAGCGTCGCATGGTCTGACGAATCCGGAGACTTTCTTCATCGTGCCTATTTGAGGGTGCCAATCAGTTGTCTTGCAAGGGAACTAGTCCTTAACACATCTATCGCGGGACGGAGACAAGCTGGCGAGAGCTCATTTACAGCCAGAGGAACATTCTTGTGGTACCCTCGGGTCCAGTTGAACTCATTAAACGCACCATCACGCTCAAGAAATATCTTATACTGGTTGCAGGCACACACAGTCATTCAAGACGATCGCGTTTCTCAGTGGGAAATCTTCATATGGCCTGGTGTGCGACGGAGTGGTCCCGGATAATACAGTGGCGACTTGCAGTTGAGGTGCTGGCGCCCCATCTCGCAGGTCTGAAGCCGTTATACGAACTTGGGATGTGGTGGAACGTCGTCACATAGCTCACGATCCACCCGCTCCCTCCCCAAATAGTTACCGAAATTTACAGAATTATGGGACTCAAGTGTGTGGATGTTGTGCCAGCTCCCTCCAGCATTGTACTAAGATCTCACTGCTCCCATGCAAGAGGCTTCGCCACTGTTATGTACAGTACGTAAATTTTAAGTTGACAAAACATAATAACTAGAAAAATAAGCTGCACACGAAAAAATGTTTAGTATCCAAAGTTGATTATTTTCGAGGGAGACGTTTGCTTGTGCTAAAGTTAGCCCGCCACCCTCGCCCCCAGGAGGTGGCGTGGGAGACAACTTTAAAATTTCAGATGGGAACCCCCATTTTTTATCCAGAATCAGATTCTACTAAAAAAACTACATATATTTTGTCATAAACATTTGTTTTGATTCTTGGTTGTAAGGGAGTGCTTTAGTCTTTTCGTCAATCTTTTACTATGTTTGTTAGTTAATGAGTTCACTCTAGTTAGTCAGTTAGCTAGTCAGATGATTTGTTCGATAATTAAACGTTGTGTGGCCTCATGACCACGAAACAAACAAAATCCGAATCTGCGGAAAAATTTTATATTTGGTAATGATTTGTAAAACTGTAATTCCTCGCTCTCTGCCTATGGGGACAGAGGGTGAGTTTTAGCGAATCAAAATTTACAAAATACAAAATTATCATTCATTTATCCGTAGCCATTTTCCAAGCAAAAATATGAAGATTTATTTTATTGAATTACAGCGCCAACTACTAGGAATCAAAACAAATGTATAAGACAAAATGAACACAGTTTTTTATGTAAAGTATGAGTCTGCAATAAAAATGGGGGTTCCCATTTGAAATTTTAAAGTTGCATCCCACGCCACCCTCAGGGGGCTGGGGTGGCGGGCTAATTTTGGCACCAGAAGATGTCCCCCTCGAAAATAAGCTTTGGATTCTGCACATTTTTTCGTGTGTAGCTTATTTTTCGAATTATTCTCGTTTGACAAGTTAAAATGTACACCATGTATACTGAGACTCTAAAGAAAACACACTCGTGTAAACGTGTGTAGAATGGTGAAACGTTGACGGATTTGAATTCTGCAAAGTGAATTTCCATCCAGAATGTAAGTATAATTTAAACTTCGCACTAGAAATTGTTACTGACGGCGTGTGAATCAGTATATCATTAATGAAAACAGTGGTATTTCTCTTAGTCACGTTCTGTGAAGTCATATATATATATATATGACTTGCCTATTCCGGCTCTTAAGCCGAATGATAGGCGTTGCTTATACATTCCGTAGTATCGAAGCTGCAACTGATTGCGGCTTTCAGTCATAACTTTTATGCCTTTTATGCGCGCTGTCTTTCAAATTTTTCGTCATTTTTGCGTCTTAAATATTGTTTACATAAAATTGTTAAATTAATTAATGAAATTAAATAAGCAATTACTCCTTTGTAATATACGAAGTCTACCAACTTGTGCTGCATTAATTGGTGACAAATGAAAGTTTATAGCGGACTGGGAGTCCAAAGTCTCTCTCTCTCTCTCTCTCTCTCTCTCTTGTCGCCTTAACCACTTTTTTTTCCTCTATGGCTTGTTCTGTACGTTGCTGTCGCTGATCCTGTCTGTTCGTTGTTGTTTGCTGTGTCCTGGGCTCAGCTTTTTTTATTGCAGAGGACGTTTAGTTCTCTGGCCGGGCGCGCTGAGCAACCACTCGGCCACCCGCCCACGTTCCCCGGCCAGAGCCAAGCTTCCGTTTGTCATACTTGCCGAAATTATACCAAGTATGTGCAAGAAATAGGAGATGTAGGCGTTTAGAAATTTTGGGTCTGGCCGGGTGGCATGTTCGGGCGACCGAGTGGCTAAGGCGACCGCTCTCAAACAGCAGGAGAGCCGGGTTTGAGTCCCGGTCCCGCACAAATTTTCATTTGCCACCGCGTAATACACCACCTTCAAAAATTCAGCAAGTCGTAATCTTTGAAAATTGACAAGGAGTAATTGATTATATAATTTCATATGTATGTACCTGCGAACCATCTAAAATGTCTGTTCTTTTGCAACAGACGTTTCGTAGTAATTTCTCTTATTAACTTCAGTGTTCTATTTTCTGAGACACCTCTTGGCAATACCTAAGAAATTTCTACCACGAGATAGAAAAAAAATCATATATATAGAATCAGTATTGAAAGGGAAAATGAACGTAGTCGGTGACATTGTTGAGATGGAGGTCTAAAAAAGTAGCGAATCCACGACGTAACCAAGTGTGGACATTCTGGGCATCTGGCAACCTTCTGTGTAAGACATACAAATTGTCTATGAGCTCCCCCCCCCTTCATCCTTTTCCAAGACCAATATCCTGTATTCGCCACTGGTCTTATCTACCATTTTATTTTCCCAAATTTTGACTTAAGTTTCGTAATCAGCGATAAAAAATATAATAATAATAATTATAATAACAATAAAACAAAAAAGGCCCTAGACCAGACTTTCGTTCAAATGTATAACGTTGTCGACTTTACGCCAGCTTTTCGGGATTTCTTACCACTGTGCGGTGCTCAGTACTTAAATGCGTTCACGCCGGCGGTACCAGTAGTGCTTCAAAGTGAATTCACCCACCTGGCGACGTTGATCGGTGGTATAAAACAAAGCTCTGCATCAGAGCTAATGATCGTTCGAAATTTAATTTACGCGTAATTCCATTACAGTTCAACACATATAAATGTAGTGCCTTAGCGTGCTGTTAGCAATTGCTTTCGATTTTGTTAATGCTCGTTCGAGCACTTCGTTCTGTTATATCGAAGAAAACTGCAATAAATGTATCACAGTTTGTATTAACACAATAAATTTAGTTCCCATGCTCCAAATGGTTGGCGCACATTTAATTACAATAATTCAATTACGGTGATTATTTCAATGTAACAGATGTGCCAATATATTAATTCCATTCTAGCTATATATATTTTTTGAATGTATATACTTATTCCTTTTATGTTTAATTGCAAGCAAGATTTTAATAAATAAAATTACTAGTATGTTCTAAGCATCGTTTATTTGTACTAGTAGATCTGATAAAAGTTCTTTAACGTGAGAAATTTAAGTTTCATGATCGGATCTCCGTAGTGTAGAGAACAATACACAAAATAACTGACAACTAACTATCCACCTAACCTCTGGAATAAATTTCAATGAATCATTGTACTCGTGGATAGAAAACTTCAACTTCCATTCCAGGCCAGAGGTCTGTGGGAACTTAATGACAAAAATGTGACTTTCACTAATAGCCGCTTCCAGTAAAACTTTAACCTGGACTATTTTCCGGGCAGTCTACAACGAAAGCAGTCTAGGTTAGTCATAATGACAAAAGATGGTCTATAATATGGATATAGCTCAACTGTAGATCGTATGCAACAATACGAATGTAGACTATTACTACTACGTAAATTTAATGAAAACTAACTTTTATGGCAAACGATGTTCTAAAAATTATGAGAATAGAGAAACGAGGTCGTAAAAGAATATTCATATACAGCTAGCTGTACAGGTGAATGAACGTACCAGCAGCTGTATAACCATTATTTATTCGGTTATGCGATCGGTTTAGGTGCTACAATCACACCATCTTCAGACCGCCGTTGTTCAACTGTCAGCACTAGCACACTTTAAGAAGGGCAGCCGTTTGTGCAACACATGTTGACACCTCAGTAAGCGTACACCGGCTGCCCTTTTTAAGTGTGCTGGTGCTGACAGTTGCATAACGGGAGCGTGAACTGCAACACCTAAATTGGTCGCTAATTGAATAAATAATATTTATACATCTGCTGGTACTTTCTTCCACCTTCAGATTTATCAGCTGTAGTCCCAGCCCAGTGATTATGGAGAGAGTTAAACAGGTAGTATGGTTCCACCAGCTGGTAGGAATACAAGAGAAGCAGCATCAGCAGCAGCAGCGCGGCCAACTCGCCGTGTGGGGTGGGGTGGAGTCTGTCCTCTGGTGTCGCACGCCGACATGTCCGAGCACTCACACTCCAACAAGCCCGAGCGTGGCGACGCAGTCCAGCGAGTACGGGCGACCTAAAGGCCCAGTAAGCAGACCTACAGTGGATAAATGCAGCCTACCTGCCCCTGTATTCGCCGCAACCATCTAAGCAGCTCAACCTGTCGCGACGGAAAACTAACAGTGCATGTCAACTCACGCACTGTAGTAAACTTGGGCCACTACACGTTTCCCGGTCTATTGCACCGGATAGGATGTGGGTTGTCTCTCCGACTTGTTTCACAATAGTTAGCTACTATTTTTATTTTTTTTTCGCCGTTTCAACTATTAAGAAAATTTGTCTCTCTTTTCTCAACAATCATTTTTTGAATTGTGCAAACAAAATATTATCTTTTATCCATTGTGTTGAAACCTGCGACTTTATCATGAAATAGGTTCCAGTGTAGCATACCAATATTAGTGTTTCCTTTTTTCTCGTTTTCTGCCCTCCCACAGATACAAATGTAATTTGCACTAAACGTATACCATCTGATGATGAGCTGCTAGGCAGCTTGAAACCGGTCATGGTTTAATAAATCTTCATTAAGAAGAAAAAAGGCGACTGGTTGCAGTAATTTCTGAAACCCAAAATATTATCATTGATTTCCAATGGAAGACGTCCAGAATTTCATTTGATAATAAGAGCGAGACAATTCGTTAAATAAAATAAAATAAAATAAAATAAAATAAAAAATAAAGAAACTTCTACTTACAGTTGGCTGTGTCATGTCTGATCTTTCACTTTATAGTTGTAAATGCCCTCCCCATGCAAGTTTCTTGGCCGTTTCATCGATCTGTACTGATGATTTTTTCTCTTACTCACAATCTTTGCATTCTATGTTAAACACAACACAATGTATTTCTACCACTGTTTATTTTCAGACTTATGGGTAAGTAGGCTGATATATATTGTGTGTAGTTTTCATAATTGCCCAAAATGTTTCTTCTCTTCTTTTTTATTGTGCATTACTGCCTGTAAATATAGTATTTGCATAAATCAAATCATGCATTGTGATATAAAAACACGAATCTTCTAGTAGCCACGCCGGATAGCAATCCAATTACTGTAAAATAAATATGGACACCGTGGCCTCAAAAACGAAGAAGCCACGTTTGCTTATCTTTTCTCCACCACAATTCAGCTATCGTGAGGGTGGGAGGAGTCAAATGAACAAACAAAATTTAAGAGAGATGAAAGAGGAATTAAATTTTAGGATATATATTAGTCACGTGGTTCGAATCAAGAATAAGAAACAACTTAATGTGTGTAGAAGGCACCTTCTGCTAAATCAGTACACCGAGTGAAGTAAATAAGTACCTCAAATCACTGCATTTGCCACGACATATAACTCAAAGGTAGTAAATACTTGTCTGCCGAAACGTCAGTTACCGTTAACATTATCACAGTCTTCTCCAGGTACGACTTGAGAATAGCCAGTACTGATTCAAATAACCTGAAGGTAAAAAGAAAAGCGTTCATATGTAAATAGTTATCTGTGTGGAATCGAACAATGCGATCAGGACGATCGGCGAGCCGAAGACAGCCACGTAAAAAACACAATCACAAAGGCACAACTTAGGTTTCAGCCACAATCTTCGACTGTAGAGAGCAGACACTCTTTCATACAGACTGATGAAGGGTGTGGCCGATATCGAAATTGTGTGTGTGTGTGTATATAGTCTTCGGTTGTGCTCGTCTTTGCTGTCAGTTGCAATATATCTCCGTTATGCTGTTGAATAAATAAATAAGCGGTAAACCGCCGGAAATGAAAAATGGGCATTTGCAGTCCAACATTTCCTGGCGTTCAGTGACAGGAAATAATACACTTTAAACTAGTTTTCGTCATTACTTGGGTAAAACGTTTTCGTCGAGTTCCGAACATTACTCAAAAAACGAAAATTAAAGCAGAAGAATATAACATGGATAAGGATGACAGGCAAGCAAGATTAAAATAGCTTGCTTGGGCACAAATTGGCATATTTCCGCGGCGGAGTGGCCGAGCGTTTTGAGGCGCTATGCTCCAATGCGCGAGGCCGTTCCCCGTCGGGGGTTCGAATCCTCTCTCTCTCCGGCATGGATGATTGTCTTCAGTGTAAGTAAGTTTAGGGTCTGATGACCCAGCATTTAAGTCCCATAAGCTTAACAAACATTTGATTTTAGCATAGATGGTTGTCAGGCAGGCTGTCCGAACTACAACCAACACGCAGCAGCGTGGCTGACTGGACTCCAGGCAAGCGTGTGACGGTTAAAAACGAAATGTGTGTACCACCGGTGCTCCACATTCTATTCTACAGATTACATTACGGCATGAAGTATTGTTTCACAACCAGGTGCAAGCAACAACTGTATTTACAGGTTTCAGTGGCCCGTCTACGAGACCGAGATAGCTTTCCAAACAAATGAAGCTTTACATAATTTATTATTAACTTAGAATAAAATTATTTTAAGACTTAACTATATTTTTAAAGAACTGACTTCACCATTATCAGGATATACGTTAATACATTTAAACTGCATAATACGGTTAATTACGGACAAATACCTACCAAGTTGTAAGGAAGCAAGTTCTCAATGCAGGCGTGAAGGTGTCAAATATAGGTTCCCCGGCAACCGCGTATGTCTTGGGTGTCTCCATTCCACAGTGGCCGCATAACACTTCTAATTTTCCTCTTAAGCCCTTCCGAACGCCGTCTAATCACTTGACAAGCGCAGACACTGAGCTACATATGGTCTTTGTCATGAGTGCGAAACACAATAATGAAGAAAAAAGAACTGTACATCTGTGTCATCTGTGACTTCTTATGGAGACTAACAGGAGTCTGTTTAACACTCCTCGTACGTGATTTAACATCTGACGACAATTTACGTGAACGTTTTCTAATCCTAATGGTTGTAAGAACAGAAAGGATGTATATTTGTTTTATGTGCAGAAATTAAGTATAGCGAATAAGAGATGTAAAAATATGGAAAAGTAATCGTATATACTACCAATTTCGCAACTCATTTTTTTTCCATTTCATAAAAGATACAGTACGTGGTAAACAGAATTTGTAATATTTGTGGAAAATTTGCTCTTTATGATTTTCATCGTGTTAAGAAAGTTACGCCATATTCGATGTTAGCAAATTTCTCTTTTTCACAAATGTCTTTCTTCCGTTTGCCATTCTGCATTTTATATCCTCTGTATTGCGACCATCGCATATTATTTTACTACCCAAGTAACAAATCTCATCTACCACCTTCATTGCCGTAAGTGTGACGATCACGTACAACATGTAGTTCGCAAGATATGAAGTTATAAAAATGAGATGCACGAAAAACTGCTGCGGCAACGATAATAGTACACATTTTCTTCTAAACGACCGGACCGATTTAAACCACATTTGGTACACATATTGCTTACCGTGAGGTGCCAATCCTGAAATGATAAGAAACACATACAACACACGTTTCAGGAGGGAACGTCACAAACGGTGGAAGTTTCAAGTAAGTGCCACAAAACGCAACGAGACTTTCGAATACGATATATGAGAACGAGATTACGTAACGACCTGCAACAAACTTTAAACATAATTTCAAACATTTATTGAACTTTTTGCTACTAACAGCAGCAAAATGATGAAATGAAAGAAGTTTTTCGCTTACTACTTTTCTGCTGTTCATGGACTGAAACTGCAGCATTCGGTATGAGGTTTGTGCAGTACAAATGGTAGCCGCGGAAAATTTTACAGACTGCACACATATAGTTGAATGTACTACCAAGCGCAAAAATATCCGAACGACCTGAATTGCGTTTCGCCTGATGAGCATGCAACCCAACTAACGTACGTGTCTTGCGGGTGCTCTGCTCGCTCCTTGGTATAGTCGTTCGACTATTAAAAAAGGATCCACTACAGACAACCGCTCTTTGTGGCAATCATTCCAGTTGTAAATTAACACCACGATTTTGCAAATAAAAGGAAACACGTTATTAAGTCGTTAACGTTTATTAAATCCAATTTATTACAATGACATATCTTAAGAATTAACACACTTATTACAGTCTGATATAACAAACTCCGTCACATAAAACATTAATTAATCCTTAAACAACATTTAATATTGTTACAAACAACAGATTTTACTATAGTATCGGAAATCCTAAACTCCTGTAGAAATTCGAAGTACTTTTGTTCTCTAAACAGTTTTCTCACAATTGCGGAACGTCGTTCCACTGGCGAGCGGATTTTTATTAACCGATTGTAGAACTAACCAGATAATAAAAACTCAACTAACAGCAGCAAACGCACTATGGAAACTTCAACATTAACTGCGTATCACCAACATTTACTCCGCATTCATACCTGAACTAATATTTGTACACATCTTTGAACTTGAATTGATATGACAAACTACCTTGTTCTGGAATCAAACCAACCACCTGTAGCCATAGCTAACGAAACAATGCGTTCATGTGTTATAGATACCTGATTATGCCTAAGATTGTCACAGCTGACGAAGTATAAAGATGTGTGAAATATTCGAGATTCCCTCACAAATATCAGAACGGGCAAATCAAATCATATAAAATGCTAATTCTTAAAATAATTTTATTTTTTTACTGAACCAGGAACTTAATAATCTTCGTTATGTCCCTAATCACAAGTTCCCAGACTCAGTGCTATGTGGGACTGACATACGAGGCTGCTCCTGTCGGAGTTTCGAGTCCTTCCTCGGTCTCGAGATTTACAAACATTTGATTTTGAGTTACATATCCGGTATCTAAATGGAAGATAACTAAGTGAAGTCAGATGTTAGTAGTCTAATTATTTCACCAGCAGCGGGACGTTTGAATCTGTAATCAGGATATAATTACGTTATGCGTCACCGGGAATCTAACCCCGAACCTACCGGTGTCCTTTCTAAGCACGAATGGACGTTAAATCTCAAATGTTAACTCAACAGGAATGACGATGCGTGCGTGTCTGACTAGTAACAACAGCACATATCGTTGTTATAATAATAATAATTTCGTGTGGCTCAGAGTCCTGGTGTATGTCATCCAACTGTGCGCCACTTCAGAGACTTGCATGTCCCTAACCTGCCCCAATTATCCAACCGAGAAAGGCGACCTACAGTTTAACGTGGAATCCAAACCACGTGTAGTTTATTACACACATTGTTGAGACGTGAACGCTGGGTTAAAACACAGATTGAAAAAAATCGGTGACCTCACTAGGTTTCGAACCCGCGACCCTTCAGTTACCATTCAAGCGCTTTATTCCAAGACCACCGCAAAACCTTAGCTTGCGTAGATAAGGCACGAAGAGACATTCAAAATAATTTTTTGTTAGTAGTCCAGTGTGCTCTATATAGTGCGTCAAATGAAGTTATGAATATTTTGTGCTGGACCTGGATTCGAATCCATATACGTGCCTTTCGTGGAGACCTACAGGAGGCGGCAGTCTTGGAGAAAGCAACGAAATGATTCAGCTATATAATTCCGAGTGGGTCGAGTGCGAAAAAGAGGAGATCCGAATTAGTATCCAGCACCATAATTTTTAACGTCTCAAGTTACATTCAATACGAGACACATGACCTTAAAGGACCGTTGGTTTATAAAATAGAATAAAGTTTTGTAATATAAGAAAAGCTTTCTAGCGCAGAGTTACTGGTTGCCGTGTATTCTGCCTGTTACTGGCAACGATAAATCGGCTCTGTCCGAGCTGATGGCGAAATAATCCGGTTTAATACGGATTGTTAACTATGGCGCAACTTGACGTTCTTCACTTGGTGTTACAGGAGGTGAAGTAGACATGATCGTGCCAGTTAAAAATATACACTTATAAGGTGCAATCGAACGCACACATGACAGATTCTAAACTACAACCGATCCACCAGACTACTACGTCAATATAACGGAAACTGCACTTAGCATATCGATTAGACGCAGTAAAGACAATTTGGTGCTCAATGAAATGATTAACTATAAGCAAGCATCTGACACAGAAATTATACTAGTCTCATGTTAAGACTTTTTACTCATTTTTGGAAGTAGTTTTCCAACCGTCAAGAAAATGTATTTCTCGACAAATTGACTTCAACATGGTTCGGCGACAGCTTTAACTCGAAAGGAATTGGTTTCTACACGCACGGAATCGGTAAACCACCTGAGCATTGTAAGTCACTTTCAGAGTATATGAGAGAATGCCGTCCTGGAAACAGCTAAACACTTTTGACTGAGTAGTTTTGTTAAGAATTCCCTATTGATTTTCAATCTGGATACCTGTAGCTCTGTCAGAGAAGAGCTAAAAATATTTGCTCTCACCACGATTGGCATCGAAAGTTGACAGCACGTTCGTTGCGCAGCCGACTACGTTACCAGAAGGCTAGCGAGGACTACGGGTATTTGGTTCCTCCTTAATGGCCGACAAGTTAGGAAACCAGATCAGGCGTAACTTTAAAAGAAGAGATTGGTTGCAATTTTCGTGTGGAACGAATTTCCTGGACCCAAAAATATGAATTAATAACTTTATGTCACACCTTAAGTGAAAATCACTCAGATTATTGGATGGAAATGACATGAAAAATCAAGTGAATTTATCAGCTTAATTCTGTGCTTACCAGGAAGTAACTCCCTGCTCACAGAGTTGCCAAGCGTACTCTGCTATGTTGCCAATTCTCCATTAGATAGCGACAGGCAGAAACGTTTGCTCGGCGTCTGTGTTCCTCGCGCTGCCGGAGATAGCGGCTTCGAAGGCGCGGCGCGCAGCCTGCCACTGTGTTGACTGAGAAGAGATATACGCAGCATAGAAGAATAAGTCTTCATCGATTTCTTTAACTATAGCATCACGATACGTTATTAACATTTTCTGCACAATACCTTTTGATGTTATATACCTGAATACTATTTTCCTTATGAATTTTTTCGTTGGCACCACCTCTAACACATAACTGCAGAAATGTAAAGATAGAATTACCCTGATTACAAAATGCAAACTTCACAAACATATTTCATAAGTTTCGAGCACATAGTTTCCAATCAGACGAACCGTGCAAATAAATCTTTTCCAGTGATTGAAAAATAGATCATCCGCGAAAAAATTAAGCATCTGAACAATTTCAATGATAATTCGATTCAAGCATTTGTGACAAGAATATGAGAAAAGAAAAAAAAGTCGCGAAAGTAATGTTTAGAATATGTAATTCAGTCTATAAAATCGAAAGGGACCATAAGTATGGTCTACTCGTATAGATTACAGTGTAACTGCTGGTGATGCTGTTTAAATAAAAGTGAAAAGCATCTGATGAATGAACTCTCCAGTTTCCAGTCTCCCAGAAACAGAGAGGTGCGAAAGGAACAGGAAGAGGTTGCCCTAAGAGTGCGTGAGATGGGATTACTGTATAGTATCTCGCAGTTGGTATAGTTTGTTCGTAGTTCTAGTCTGACGCCCACCGCGGACTATAAATATCGATATGTAATTGTTACAATACGCTGAAATGTTGGAAAGATGTCACTTTCGGTGACTAACTCACTGGAAAGCGATCATTGTCTTTTGTTTTAGAGTGAGAAGTGATATTAACGCCTTAAAATAGGTCCTGTATTTATCAAATGGTCACCCGATGCGGTTGTTTATCGGCTTTTACTTGAATGTCACGCAAAGAGCGACGTTTAGCTCTGTAACAACTGCTGACTTCTTAAAATACCACAATAATATGGCTTTGCAGAAGTGGACTGTTTTTGAAATTGCCTTGGAAAGTCTTTCCCTCCAGAGGACTGCACCAGTTCACGCGAAAACAAGAAGGAAGATTAACGTTTAACGTCCCGTCGACAGAGTGGTCATTAGAGACGGAAGTTCATCAGAGGGGACTTCTTTTCCCTAGCTTTTACAACAGTCTACCTTCTACAAGGTCCGATTTCAATGAACGTCTGTAGACGTTCCCTATAGTTAAAGGGTTAATTACACATTTGGCATTTAATATCTGTGTAGGAGCGATTTTACAATCATAGGTCTTACGGAAGAAATGATTTATGTTTCATTTCGAAATATTTTATTAATTTCACCATCCTTACTTCTTCTAATTTTGTTGCCTTACCAACATTCGAAATTGTCATGTTAACTAGGTAAACCTGGCTACGCTTTACTGTAGCTCAGTCTGGTATGAAATGAATGGGACAGTAAGCAAAAGTATTCTTGCTAACATAGACGTACCGAGAAAATACATCAGTCTAATGAGAACATAATATTTTGTTCCCCTTTTCCTACTTACACATTGAAATGGGTTACCAAATATGGAATGTGACATATATAGTAGGCTATTAGGCTATGTTTAAAATTGGGTTCGAATTGTTTTCAATCTGAATGATTGTAATGTTCAAATAGAATTTTCCGTCGTTGTTCTTACAAAACATTTGTTATTATTTTGAAATTATATCATGAATATAATTAAATTTCAAGTTTAGGTCCCGTGATCAAAAACGCTCTGTTATTGGCTTAAGCTCTGGTGATATCACACAACACGAGGAAGAAGAAGCCATATGCGTGTTAGAGCAGTGTTAGCGAAGGTTACTAAATTTTTCCTGACTTTTTCTGTGTACAATTAAGTTACTTGTGATGGAAAACGCATTTATAACTTTTTTGTCAGAAGGGAGAAAATTATGTGAAGTCTGATAGTGAAAAAACCTTCCGAAAGTTGATGTGCTTAAGGTATCTTAGTTTCTCGACAACAATCCAGATTTTTACGTACCGTAAGTAAGAAAGGTGAAAGTTGAATTTAAAGTAAAATATACGTATATTTGTTTATGTCAACAGACTGACTCTAGTCCAAAGATACAAACTATTACACACCATAAACGTGTGTAAATATGGATTGCGTCTTAGATTAAGTCTTCGTTTTTCTACCAAATGCATTTCACATTTAAATTAACTCTGTTATAAAAGCCACTGCAAAAATTACACGGTAAGCGCGCTACTACGTAGTTACATTTCCGATTCCGATTAATTCATGTGTCTACGCAATTTAATCTTGCGCGCTAGCCACTTTCCACAAATTACTATGCATTTTTCTCGTGCTGTTTGCTTACAAAGAAATTTGTCAAGTTAAATCGGAACTTGTTAAGCTAAAGAAGAATGAAAGTAAAAGGATAACTATCTTGGCTTACGTGCCAAAATTAAAATATTCCAAGAAAAAAATGTCGAAGTTTCGAATAGACTTTATCAGTTCCACATAAGCTTGGTAGCGATGCGGTTCCAGTATCGTTCACAAATTTTGCATTCCGTGTTCAAATCCAGTTGGTTTCAGTATATGCGCTAAAAAGGCGTTTTTGAGACAAATTGTTGATGTCTTTATCATATACCGAAACACTGCCTCACCGAAGTAAATATTGAAAAGACAACCATAATGAAATTTGTACTTTCACCAACTACGTTTGTAAACGACTTAAAATACAAATATATCGTGAACGCCTGTTTCACAAATGTAAACATCACTGCACTGATGTGTACACAATAATACTATACAACTGCCGGCCGCGGTGGGCGAGGGGACTGACGCGCTTCAGTCACAGTCTGCACGGCCACTACGGTCGGGGGCTCGAATCCCCCCTCGGGCATGGATATTTGTGCCGTCCTTAGTTGTAGCTAGTTCATAAGTAGTTTGTAAGTTTAGGGACTGATGACCCCGTAGTTAAGTCCCAAAAAAAACTATACAACTTTGTGGCTGCAGAGCATGATTCTTAATACCGGTAGTGAACTAATAGAATAATAATTGTTGTACGGAGTGTTTACTTACATCAAAGTAATCCTCCTAAAATTAAACGCACCAAGTGACCGCTATCAGATTAGGATCTCTACGAGGGAGAATAAACTACATTTTATGCCTTTATCATTGCTTGGAACATGCAAAATCATATTTTCTAGATTTTTCTAGATTTATTTTTACAGTTCGGCACTACGCAATATTTGTAGACCTATTCCCAAAATACGAATGCACAGACAATATACCACTGTTAGTGAATGTTACAACAGTTGTTTGTTTGTTAAGGTTATGGGACTTAACTACGGGGTCACCAGTCCCTAATCTTACAAACTACTTATCTACTACCTTATGCTAAGGACGACACAAATATCCATGCCCGAGGGGGGATTCGAAACCCCGACCGTTGTGGCCTTGCAGACCGTGACTGGAGCGCCTCAGTCCCCTCGGCCACCGTGGCCGGCATGTTACAACAGTAGGAGCACACCATGTGGGTTGAGTTTACAGGCATCACATGACTCAAAAGAAACGTTTTAGCCGAATTTCAAATTATATTTGAATTCCATTTCCGTTTGTTTTTAAAGAATACTGCAATTGACGAGGAAAACAAGTCATGTTATGAAATGTTCAAAATGTTTGTAAATATTTGGGATTGAACTGCCGCGGTTATCAGTCTAGGCTTACAAACGGCTTAAACTAACGTAATGTAAGGACAAAACCACACAGACACACACATACACACACATGCCCGAGGGGCGACGCTATTTCCGACAAGGAGCAACCGCGCGCTCCGCAGCAAGGCGCCTTAGAGCGCTCGGCCATTCCCCCGCAGCTCATATTATGAGCGTAAGATGACATGATCACCCATTTAAGATGATTACCAGAGAACAGTCAAATACCCTGTTGCCCCTGAGAAAAGCATTTGCTTTCTGAATTCTGTCTACCATTCCCAATTCTCTTTCTCTCTCTCTCTCTCTCTCTCTCTCTCTCTCTCTTACGATCTGCCTCTGTCTCTTCGTCCCCTTCTACCTCCTCCAGCTCCTCCTCTTCCCTCTGTCTATCACGCAATCCTGTCCGTCCTATACTTCCTTTCATCCTGTCTTCCCTCTCTTCTTCCTTTCTCTCACCGTCTCCTCTTCCTTTCTGCCTCTCTTTACCTCGTCATAGATTCTGGGAATTAAGGAAATAAAAACTTAAGGACTTCATAGGATTATGTGATAAGAAGGTGACGAAGAAGCTTCTCTTACAGATAAAGAAAGCGAAATAACGAATGCAAGAAGCAATGTTATTTACAGACTTTATTACTAAGATGTTTTGATTTCCACTGCTGACCAGATCGTAAAACTAGATGTTGTGACATTGTAGTTTAGCGTTGTACGAGTGTTACTGCAAATAAACCATTTAACCGAAACGTCTATATAATGTGATTTCACGAAACCTTACTACTTTTATGTGTCATTTCTACCATAAAACCGGATCGGTACACAGGCCAGAAGTTGGTATTATTTTAAAACTTCGATTCAGTAATCATTATTGGAGATTTCAGTGCTCAATAGAAAGGCAACATCACTCTTAACGACAACGTGTAGAAATGACTTTTAATTGCGTATCATGTAAGTTTCTGTTGCCTCCAGGTATAATTAGTATTAAATTCGGTATTTCACTTTTCGTTTTCGACTATTTGAATTTTGACTGCTCAGTGATACAATGGCGAAAGTGTATAGTTTCCATGTCTGTTTATCCTTCTGTTTTTCAAGTGATTTCCTGAAATTATTCTAGGCAAATGGGAACATGGTTCCTTTTCAAAAGCATAGCCAATTTCCTTCCACATTCTTAACGAAACAATCCCAGCTTGGGCTCCATTTCAAATAACCACGACGTCGACAGGATATTAAATCCTAATCCTCTTTTTATGGTTTCGTAAATTTTACGTGATACTCAACAAAGTCGATGAACAGGCGTATTGGACGCCAAGTTAATATGAACAGGGTCTACTCTAAAAGCGTTACTTAGAGGTTTTAATGGGCTTTAAGATGAAATTACAGTAGGCTTTGACCACTGAGTTGTATTCGACTGCAAGTTAGTAAATATGGGGATGTAGTGGAGCCAAACGCTCGAGTTTGCGTCTACCAGCTGGCCTTTCAACACTTTTAAAAATGACAACTCTCTTATGATTTTATCCTTACTGGTACCCTGCCTACATCTAAATAAACAGAACATTAATAAATAAATGCCTTCTTCACTTAATTAAAAAAAGTAAATAGTTCTTTCTTTGATGCCTTCATTGGCATCGACGTCATAAGCCTTCTTAATTTTCATGCTGGTTTTGGTTTTTCTTAAAGTTCGTGTAATAATTTAAGATGAAATACTTTATTGCAGAAAGGTTGAAATTAACACAATATAATTTTTCTTTTCTTCGAAGTAATGTAAATCTTCAAGAAAAATAATAGAGAAAATAAGACACTTCCATTTAATATAAACAAAGCTTTGTCTCTGATGACAACATAATTTAGTATCGTGTCCAGTTTCCATTCTCCTATACAACTGCACTTAGCCGCCGGGGAACAGAGGTAACTAGTTTTCTTACAAACCCACTATTCTGCGACAGCTCTTCCCATGCACCCTGAACTGCTTCAGATAGCGCTGCCTTCGTTGCTGGCGTAGGTCTTCGGCTGCTAATAATCTTCTCCATCTCTGCCCACACGTGCTGTATGGGATTGAGGTCAGCATCTTTGGGAGGCCAGTCCTACACATCAACGTCTCCGTTCACTCGAAACCACTGTTTCACACAATTTGCGGTGTAGTCCGGGGAACGGTCATGTTGGAATATTATTCTGCTTCCGGAAACGTCTCACGAACAAAAGGAAGCATTATGTTATCTAGTATTTCACAGTAGTAACTACTGGTAGGCGGACGGTCCAGTTCCCACAGATTGCCGCAACCATTTGCCGTCATCCATCCCCAAACTGTGACAGCAGATCGGCCACACCTTTGCCTCTGATGGACATATTTTCTGTCGAATCTCGGTCCAGTTGGACGAAACACATAGACAGAACCCTTTGATGCTGTGGAAAATACCTTCTCTGCTCCCAGAATGAAATTGGTTTGCTTACGTATACCAGATGCCAGTACGAAGTTTAATCTGGCAGTCTTATGTTGTTCTGTCAACATTTCCTTTATCGCCGATTTTTGTCCATATCTTCCTTCCTCGTTGAGACTACGGTGGATGGTCTACCTACTTACAGATAGTTGTAGAACGTTCCTAATGTCGGTGCTGGTGCGGAATGGGTCTTCATCACTGCAGCGGAGTATATCATTGTCTTGCTCCTTTGTCATAGTGCGTGGACGTCCGGGGCGACGATGACCGTTAACATGGCCTTCATCTGCCATCCTCTTCACCCACAGGTGTATCGTGGATTTTCTGTATCCTAGAGCACGGGAAATGGCGCTGATACTGTATCCCTCTTCATAAAGTGCCAGAATACGACATTTATCAAAGCTCTTGAGTTGTGTCATTTCGCAAGTAAGCACCTATCGACAAGGCAAGAGGAAGCAAGTGCCATACGATGTGGAAACACTTTCTTTGCCTCAGAAGTCAAATTCATTCCCAACTACTTGCTCTGAAAAAGCTTTCATAAACAAGTTCCTAGTATTATTACGAATATCGTGAAAATGAATTTTGTCTCTAAATTTCATACGTAGTAATACTGACAGTGTTTCTGAGATTAAAAGTAAAATTTAGATTGTCCCCCCCTATTGTATCTTCTTAAGAAAGTGTGTTACCTCACGTATGACATTATACCAGTCAGTAAGGCGAGTGTATTCGAATGGAAGCTTTGCGTAGTGAGTAAGACGGTAAGTTGGTAAATGGTCATAAATCGACTCAAATCCCGTCATACCTATTACTTTTAAGAGTCAACGTAAATGTAGCGTTCCAAGTATTCATAACACATTATATATTTTTGCATACGCCTTCCGATACTCGGTCGAGGAAGGCAAGGAAAAAAATACACCTCAGTTTGAGCATTAGCTCTGCCTTCGGTTGATAATCGTTTTGCATTTTTATCTGTACCGCACTTTATGGTCTTTATTTCAGCTGATGATTTCCATAGCTACAGAAACACAACTTATGATACTTCTTACGGCAAAATACTTATGCTATCAGACGAAAAGATTAGTCTGGCCCAGACCTCATCCTACCCTGACAACGAGCTTTTCTTTTTAAGGAAATCTGAGAAAAACGATATGTCTGGCCCGGTAGTCTCGGGGTTCAGTTCCGTCGCGACAGCGGCCGAGTGAGGAAGTGCGGCCTACCTCGCTGGGCGGCGGCCTACGGCGCGTGCTGTTGACGGAGTTATTTACTTCCTGTAAGTACTGATACGGAAACATCATGGACTCCTCGATGAGACATTGTAACCTGAAGTTTGGATTTTCGTTCGGCTATGGACGTCCCAAAGTCTCCAGCGTTGTCGACTGGTTGTATGACGACATAGGTTTGAAGGACGAAGATGTAATAGGAATGCCGGCCGCGGTGGCCGAGGTGACTGAGGCGCTACAGTCACGGTCAGCACGGTCACTACGGTCGGGGGTTCGAATCCCCCCTCGGGCATGGATATTTGTGCCGTCCTAGTTCTTAAGTAGTTCATAAGTAGTTTGTAAGTTTAGGGACTGATGACCCCGTAGTTAAGTCCCATAAGCTTAACAAACATTGATTGTAATAGGAATGCAGTATGATTTCCTAGAAAACATATTGTACGTGAAAATAGTTGACGAAGACATTTGTCTACGGATTATGGCTAAAACGAAAGGTTCTATCAACTTCGTTCACGATAATGGAGAAATTAGTAAGGTGTCTGTTAGCTTTGCTGGTTTAGGTCTCCGTACTGTGCGGATTTTCAATGTTCCCTTTGAAATGCCTCTCGAGAAATTCGAACAGGCACTTACGCCTTATGGAAACGTACTCGAGATTCAACGTGAGAAATGGTCTGGACTAAAACACTTTAACGTCGATAATGGCGTAAAAAGTGTTACCATCGACTTGCGGAAGCACATACCGTCACAAATCATGATTCAAGGGTTCCGTGCTCTCGTAATTTACGAAGGCCAACCCCGTACTTGCGCTAAGTGTAACTCACCGGAACACCTACGTGCAGAATGTCCCAACATACGGAACGTGCGTAGAACCACCCACCCTGTACAACTACCGAATAACCCTGCAGAATCGGGGGGTGAGACGTACGCAACCGTGCTCGCCAATACCTTGCCACGTAGAAACGAGCGGTTACAGCCTCTTCCTGGAGTACAACCTGCTGTGCCTGATCCCGTTATAAATGCGATTAAGAACCCAGAGCCCCCAGTCAGCAGCATTACTGATGCGGGTAGGCAAGAGGAAACGGACGCCGTAACGGCTATGTCCACAACGGCGGCCGAAGAGACGCGGCCCTGTCAACAACAGCAGACAGCGGCCAGCGCGGAACCTGGTGGTACGCAGCACCGCCAACAGGTGGCGCCGCCTGTAGCGACACAGGCCTCCGCTGAAGTACGGGAACCGGACAACGAAATGGATACTTCAGAACCAAAGTTCAATGTTGAAAAATCCTCACAGTCAGCCAACCATTGCCACACTAGCAAGGAACCGGCAGATGCGCAACGAATGGAGATCAACTCCTCACAACAGAGGAATACTAGAGCTAAGAAGTTGCGAACGCAAACGGAAGAAGAACTTCAAGACTTAGATCGAAAACGACAAAGAACCAAGAGGATCCTTAAAAATGGACACGCAGACCCCACGAACACCACGGAGGAAGATAAGGGAAAGCAACGAGCGCAGGCTCCCGCGCCCTCCCGACCTGAAACGACACAGGAAGAACCGACAGATGATACACGACACCACCCACCGGATAAACCAACTGCATGGGCTGAAGAAATGGAGGATTAAATCCACACAGACCCATGCAAGATTATAAAGTCGCAACCTTAAACATCAATAGGTTAGAATCCGCACGAAAAGTACAAGCTTTAAAAGATTACATTTATGCTGCGGATATCGACATACTCATGCTCCAGGAAGTTTGTACTACAGATATAGGCAATATATATGGCTACGACGTGAATTTAAATATTTGACAAGAAAGTGGAACCGCTATATTGGTACGACATGGCATACATTACGAAATGACAGCACTGCTTGAAAACGGCCGGGGCATCTCGTTTCTAGTACAAGATAGCCTTCTAATTAACATCTACGCCCCGTCAGGCACTGGAAATAGACGTAGTTGCAGCCAGTTTTATCGGGACGACTTGGCCCGTCTCGTTCCGAGAGCGAATTCGAACATAATTTTAGGAGGAGACTTTAACTGCGTCCTCCGCCGAGAGGACCAAATTCCTAACTTTAACTATTGTGACGAGCTTCACGTTTTAACGGAGAGCCTCCATATGGTAGATAGCTGGATAAACCTGAGACCGAACTCCCAAGGATTCACCTTTGTCACAAACTCGTCCGCTAGCAGATTAGATCGTATCTACTGCACAACAGACCTTCCCAGATCCGTGAGAAACTGCGAAATATGGCCGGTTAGTTTTTCAGACCACTGTGCGTATCACGTATGGGTGAGACTCACACAGCAAAAAACCTTTCTTGGACGCGGAGTCTGGCAGTTAAATCTTTCACTTCTCCAAGACTACTGTTTAAGACAGGATGTAATTGAAACATGGAACAGATGCGTTCGACTTCAAGCCCGATACCGAGAACGCTTGGCTTGGTGGATAAACTGTGCCAAACCACAGATCCGGAAAACCATCATACAGTACGCCAGACAGAAAAACTATTGGAGGAAGAGAACAATGGAAGTATTTTTCACCTGTCTAAGGGAGCTCTACGCCAATTCGGTTAATCCAGCAGACAATTTTGCTCGAATTAAACGTACCAAAGCCAAACTTATATCCTTGACTAGCCCATCTGGGCAGGGCAAGATAGTACGCGCACGCAACGTAAATGACCTCTACAATGAAGAAGCGTCAATTTACCACATCATTCGTGAATCCAAAAGGGCGAAGCAGAAAATAATAACCCACATAAAAGACGAGCAGGGCAATGTCTACTGTGACCAACGGGCGATAAAACTGTGCATTCTGAATTACTATCAACAACTCTACTCCGAATCGCTGTACCAAGACACCGGAGAAGAGGATCTGTTATCCGAGGTTACAACTCAACTAACCCAAGAAGATAACGTATCTATTTTAGAAGAATTCACTAACGAAGAGATGAAAGCACTTTTAAAGCACGCGCCACGTAACAAAGCCGCTGGAACAGATGGCTTGCCTATTGAATTTTACGTGAGCTTCTGGGACGTCATCGGTACTGAGCTTACTAAAATGTACAACGAACTCCTGTCTATTAGCGAATTACCACCAACTTTCACGGAAGGCATGGTGGTTCTTGTGCCAAAAACTCGAAATGCGACGATGAAAACACAGTACCGTCCTCTAACTCTGTTGAATTCGGATTTTAAAATATTTACACGCCTGATCAACGATAGAATGAAGCCCACTTTAAAAAAAGTTTTAGGATCATATCATGCACACCCGGCCACCGGAAGAACAATGGCACACGTTTTGGCGGAATACACTTAACATGGATTACTAAAAGTCAGCTCTCAGTCGTCTTTTTGAATTTCGAAAAAGCTTACGACAGAATCAGCCACACGTACTTACTACACACGATGCGCAACCTGGGGTACAACGAACAGGTCGTTAGTATTATACGGAAGTCCATTGGACACACACAGTCCAAATTCAAAATAAACGGTCAGTTAACCGAAGCTGTGAAGATTAAGCGAGGGGTGCGGCAAGGATGCCCTCTCTCCTCAACACTGTACGCACTCGCCATCGAACCGCTCCTTAAGGGGTTCCACGCCAAACTACAAGGTCTCCGGACTTTAAATAGCAGAACAGTGTGTCATGCGTACGTGGATGATGTGAGCGTGGTCGTCAACAACCCACAAGAACTCGATATAGCACGGCAGCTTGTAGAAAAGTATACTAGTGCTAGTGGTGCAAAACTCAACATGGAAAAGTCTAGAATATTGATGTTAGGCCCTCAGACAAACACGGAACAACCAAGGTGGCTGCAGGAAATCAAGGAGAGGACACAACTAGGGCTGAAAATCACAGCCAATCCACTGCATATGAGCAACCTCAATTGGACGCAGAAGTTGAATAGTTTGCGATTCACGATTAAGGAACACAATGTCCGATCGTTGGATCGTTTCCAGAGAGCGGATTTTGTCAACACCTACGTATTTAGTAAAGTATACCATACAGCTGCAGTGTTACCAATACCCCCTAAAATAGCGGACCGAATTTTAGCGATTGCTTGTTGGTTTATTTGGAGGGGGAACATTTTTAAACCTCCCTTTGCGACCGCAACGTTACCACGCCTACAAGGAGGGCTCGGTGTGAAAAACATTCACGCCCAGTGCACGGCCATCTTCATACATGCAACAATGAAGATGTTGCAAAGCAACGTGAACACGATCACGAACCGACTTTTCGCATGTCTAGATCCTGGTGACAAAAGGCCTCCGGTGTATGTAGGTGGAATAAATAGCAGTCTGGCCTATGTTCGCAATTATTATTTAGAATTAAGTTACGTCGACGCAGACTGTAAGGGACTAACAACAAAAAACCTGTATACTGAAATTACAAAAATGCAGCCACCGCATCCAATCCAGTCGAAACACCAGGGCTTCAGTGGAAGAACATATGGAAAAATGTTCAGAATCCCGTGCTTCCGTCTCACGTTCGAGCTGTCTGGTACGAGGTTGTCAACAACGCCATCGCTACAGGAGAAAAACTATATAACATCAAACTCCGTCCGACTCCATATTGCAATGCATGTCTTCTCGTTGACTCCCTCGCGCATAAGTTCACTTGCAGGGATCAAACGGAGATATGGACCTGGACAAGGAAAAAGTTGTCTCTCATAACACGAACTAGTACGATGAATATCACGACTACGCACATTTTGCACCCAGACTGGAAATTCTTTCCTAACGCCAAAAATAACAGTTACGCCTGGCTCATTGGATATTATGTGCACTACAGCATCAACTATAAAAAGAAATCCTTACCTGACTTTTTACAGTTGTTATCAACGGAACATCACAAGTTACTAAGTCGACCTAGATACAAAGATTTGTTTCAAAGATTCCTCATTGTACTGTTATCGGCTTGAAGTGACACTACGTTCAACTACGACATGCGACGAAATGCGAAAAACATTATTATTATTGTTTTTTTTAACTCATTATTTTCTTACTTATTATGTTTCTGTTCTACTTCAGTTTGGCACTTATAACTGGAATCAAATAAAGCAGTGACGATAAGGAAAGTGTCACAAGTTTTACAAAAACAAGAAGGAAGATAAAAAGACATGCTTTCCGTTTACCTAAATTTAAAATCATAACGCCCATGAGGGCGTTTTCTCGAAAACAATCAAAGGAGAAATATTATTCAACGAAAGCCTCACAGAAGAAGGCGTTTCAAACGTACTATAGAAGAAAACTTTGATTTACATAAAGGCAATGAAGCCTACGCCAAAGAAGGCGACTTATGGTGAGCGTAAGGCCGGGCTGAAGGGGTGGAAAGGAGGCCCGCAAAAAAAAAAAAAAAAAAAAAAAAAAAAAGGGTAAAGCGTTTGACTAGAAACCGAAGGGTCCCGAGTTCGATACCCGGTCGGGCCTCGGATTTCTTTTAAGTCTGCGTTTTATTCCGGCCTTCACCTCTTAACGATGTGAGGAGTCGCCAGAAACGACACGTGGTTCGGATTTCACGATAAGCTGTAGGTCCCATTTCCCTGGTTTGATAAATGGGGTAGGCTAGGGACACGCAAGTCGCCGAAGTGGCCTGCAGTCGAAAGACTTGCACCAGGCCAATGAGCCACACGAAATTTTAGCACGTTTTAAGAGGAAATGAAATCCCTTCGCGAAATTTCTTAACAGCGTGAACTAGTCGTTTGTGAATCAATTACCGGGTTTATTTCTCTGGTTAGAAAGTAAGGACGAGAGAAAGGTCTCGTACTGGAAGGTCAGGCAATTTTATTTCAGTGAGTACAAAAATCAAGTAAAACAAGCAATGAAGTTGCAGTTTAGGTCAAGCATATACAGAAATGTAAGCCGCAGTACAAATAAATTCTCGAATCCTTATGCATTGCATACACGCGCAATAAGTGTTGTAGTGTTGTTATGCAGCCAAATAATCCAATGCCTTACTTCCCAGTAAGAAAGAGCAGAGGTTAACGGTCTTCACTACATCATACTGCTTCAGCGGACGGGACTAACAAGGAGAGGGTCTGACATGTGTATATTTTTAACTGGCTACTTCACCGCTGGTAACACCAAGTGAAGAACGTCAAGTTGCACCGTAGTTAACAATCCGTATTAAACCGAATTATTTCGCTATCGTTGCCAGTAACAGGTAGAATACATGCCAATCAGTAACTCTGTCGCTCGAAAGCTTTTCTTAGATTACAAAACTTTATTTTATTTTATAAACCACTTGTCCTTTAAGGTCACGTGTCTCGTATTGAATTTAACTTGAGACGTTAAAAATTTTGGTGCTGGACTAGGATACTAATACGGATCTCCTCTTTTTCTCACTTGACCCTCTCGGAATCATATAGTTGCTTTCTCCAAGACTGCCGACTCCTCTAGGTCTTCACGAAAGGCACGTATATGGATTCGAAGCCAGGTCCAGCACAAAATATTCATAATTTCATTTGACGCACTAGATAGAGCTCACTGGACTACTAATAAAAAATTATTTTGAATGTCTCTTCGTGCCTTATCTACGCAAGCTAAGGTTTTGCGGTGGTCTTGGAGTAAAGCGCTTGAATGGTAACTGAAGGGTCACGGGTTCGAACCCTAGTCAGATCACCGATTTTTTCAATCTGTGTTTTAACCCAGCATTCACGTCTCAACAACGTGTGACATAAACTACACGTGATTTGGATTCCACGTTAAACTGTAGGTCGCCTTTCTCGGTTGGATAATTGGGGCAGGTTAGGGACATGCAAGTCTCTGAAGTGGCGCACAGTTGGATGACATACACCAGGACTCTGAGCCACACGAAATTATTATTATTATTATTATTATAACAACGATATGTGCTGTTGTTACTAGTCAGACACGCACGCATCGTCATTCCTGTTGAGTTAACATTTGAGATTTAACGTCCATTCGTGCTTAGAAAGGACACCGGTAGGTTCGGGGTTAGATTCCCGATGACGCATAACGTAATTATATCCTGATTACAGATTCAAACGTCCCGCTGCTGGTGAAATAATTAGACTACTAACATCTGACTTCACTTAGTTATCTTCCATTTAGATACCGGGTATGTAACTCAAAATCAAATGTTTGTAAATCTACGGGACCAAACTACGGTGGTCATCAGTCCCTAAGCTTAGAACTACTTAATCTAATCTAAGGACAATACACACACCCC